>CM047881.1:15047067-15098073 GCA_026212405.1 Petrea volubilis | reverse complement strand
TTTCAGCAAATCAAACTCACGTTGCTGGGAACTTCGAGCTGGGATCCAATATCCTCCAGGTAAATCTTCCAAACTTTAAATACTACATATCCATATATCTATATCTATCTGTCTTTCTATATGTGTGTCTGTGTGTTTGTCTCAATTGGTTAGAAAGCGAGGAAACCAATCAAGCTTTTGATGGTAATCAATTGGTCACGATTAAAATGAGTCACAAACCAAGATATATACACGACAGGTGCTTCTATGGTTATTCATAGGGTACAAAAGTTTATCATATGTTTTAGGGATGGAGCAAAAAAATTTTATTTGAGGAGTGAATTTAAATTTTATAAGATATATAAATGACTATTATTATTATTATTGATCTTTTTTTGGGGGGTTGGGGGGTACATGTGGGGTGGGGTGATTGTATCTTCTAATTAAACCCTCAACTCCATATTTGCATATACTAATGTATTATTATCGACAAAAGTACTGAAGTCTTAGCAAATGGTAGAAGTGATCACAAACAATACAAGTACCAAGTATAATTTTCGCTGTTAATGGCATCTTGCTAGTATGACATTCTGCCTTTATGATTATCTGTTAAATTTAATCATTTCTTTTTGTATTTTCAAAAATTCTTGTGGCTACATGTAAAGTATATCGCAAATGCTATAGAAGCTATTATTGACAATTACTTTGACATTATTAGTTATTTAGCTTATCCCTGTCTCTCCCTCTCTCTGCCTGTCACTCTCTCTCTCTCTCTCTCTCTCTCATTGGTTCGGGAGATTGGGGGACCATATTCATACCTACTACGACAACGTAGGAACCAATTAACTATAGATGGAAATAGTTTTTCCATGCGAATATCCCTGTCTCTCCCTCTCTCTGCCTGTCACTCTCTGTCTCTCTCTCATTGGTTCGGGAGATTGGGGGCCCATATTCATACCAACTACGGCAACGTAGGAACCAATTAACTATAGATGGAAATAGTTTTTCCATGCGAATGGACATCCGTTGACCCGGATTCCGTGGCAAAATTGAGTTAATTAACACAACAAATGAGAGGTTCTCTACATTGGTTTATTGGTCACTTTCATGGGTTGACTAAAAAGAAATTTATTGCAACGTTTACATCTATACATGGGATAATTGAACTTTTGGTCCTCCCAAGTATACCGTAACCTATGGATAATTTTTATTTTTGTTCGTTATATTTGGGGTGTATGTTTTTTATTCATTAAGTATATTTTTTACAATTTTAATCCTATATATTTTAAAATATTAGAATTTCAGTCTGATTTGATTGGAATCCATCAGAACTCACTAACATGACGCATAAAATTGTGACATCAGATCAGGGAGTTCTAAAGGATTTTGGTGAAATCGGACTGAAATTGCAATATTTTTAAAATATATAGGACCAAAATTGAAAAGTGAATACTTAAGGGGCAAAAAACATACACCACAAACATAACGGATAAAAATGATAATAATCCCCCAAACCTACTTTTGATCTCTATGTTTCATCACTCATATATACATGCACACCCTAATATTTTAATTTTTAATCACTTTTGCTCCCACTAGTGAGAGAACTAATTAATAGAAGGAGAGGATCAAAACTGATTAAAATTCATGGCGTGAGTGATTAAAAATGATTTTTTTTTTATGGATGAGCGATTGAAAATTATTCAAATATATGCCACTTCTGTTAGTTTTAACAACAGATGAAAAGTGATTAAAAATTTAAACATTAGAAATGCATACTGATGAGCGATGAAATAGTAGGACCAAAAGTGTATCTATGATATACTTGGTAGACCAAACACTACAAGGAAAACTAATATTAATGACAAAACACAAAAGCGGCATAAGAAAGTTGTCACCAATATTTGTCATTTATCTTGATTTTGTTAATTAAATTTGTTTGGCGGCAAATAATTTTTAGGATCAAAAGTGCATCCTAATTTGAGTTTTTATAAATGATCATTTAATTTTTTAGGGTTTACAAAAAAAATTGTTGGGTGAATAAGAGTAATAATTATTTATTCAAATTTATGTCTATTTCAAATAATATTTTTTTAAATATTTATTTTAGAGATTTATATAGTTAAATACGACTTCAGTACTAAATTATATTATGTCTTGGCATTTCGTAAGTGCCTAGTTAAATGAGAAAATTTTCAAACAAATAATTAGAATTTGATATAATATATATTTTTTGAACAATACACCCTTGAGGAATTTCAAAATATATGTATATATATATATATAATGTGATATAGTTTTAAAGACATGTTTGACTATTTAAAAATTAAAATCTTTGAATTTAAATTATTATTTTAGAAGTTATTCTTGAATCACATATACTTTGATGATTAATTTTTACATTGTATTCCCATGACCCAGCAATATTACATTTGTCGCGTAATATAACAAATTAAATTAAGCATTTAATAGAATCAAATTAGGATAATTTTTTTTAATGTCAAATATAGATTAATTTGCAGTATACACCTTGAAACTAAATTAATAAGTTGTACCATTAAAATAAAATTAAAAGAAACGGGAAACTCCTCTTTCTTTGAACAATTTTACCATCATATTAGTAGTATTTTAGTCTAAATATAAATGTGGGCATAGTCTGTCATAATTATATCGATTTCTGGATGCATTTTGCTATTTTTCTTATTTAATAGTGTACAATGCTCATTTTGCTTATTTTTGGGGTGCAAAGTGTAAATTAACCGACATAAAATGTTCAATACTATTTATAGTTTTAACAGTTTGCAATACTAGAATTAGAACTTGAACTATGATTCTTTTTTCTTTCTTTTTTAAACTAATTTGGTAAATTTATGATCGAACAAATAGAATTGAAAAAATTATAATTGAAAAAAGTAACTCTCTTCGATATTTAGCATATTAATCTGGCATGCCAAATTTTTATTTAGAGGGTGTTTGCAATTACTTAAAAAGACGTGATTTTGAACGTCCAACTTTAAAAATGCACAAATTAATTAACCAAGTATCAGGGAATAGAACTCCAACTTAGGAGAAAAAAATAAAAAAACATCTATTGAATATCATTCTATTCTGTTACTAACATTTGTTAATCATTGTCTTCACTAATTTCTTAATTGAATATCATTTTACCATTAAACTATAAATCAATTATTCATGTCTCCCAAATGATAAAGATTTTTTTCTTTTCTTCATATAACTTTTAATACTCTTGAAAATAAT
This sequence comes from Petrea volubilis, assembly GCA_026212405.1. NCBI lineage: Eukaryota > Viridiplantae > Streptophyta > Magnoliopsida > Lamiales > Verbenaceae > Petrea > Petrea volubilis. Next base: position 15,094,836 of record CM047881.1, on the reverse strand, counting down.
TTCAACACGCTCTCTACTTGTACTGTGAATCACTTTTCTTAATCTCTACTTATACTATGAATCACTTTTCTTAAAAATACAAAAATTAATCACTTTAAAAAGCACTAGTTTTTGCAAACATCCTCTTAATAGAAATTTCGAGTAGACACATTCCTGTCCTCGCCCTTGCACTTTGAATAGTGTCCCCTTCTTTAAATAGTCTTACAATTTGATTTTACGACCCTTAGTCTTTTTGTAACACCATCAACATACAAATCTATTCTAATATCATGATTCTTTATCTGCTTTTTCCATGTTTCTATGTCAACACATTTTATATCCCATGCAGTCAATACTCTCTCTGCAAACCAAATTCTCTTTGGAAATCAAACAATCATTTCTTCTGGAGGGAACTTTGAGCTAGGATTTTTCTCTCCAGTTAACTCTTCCAAATACTACATAGGCATTTGGTTCAAAAAAGTATGGAAACAAACCATAATTTGGGTTGCGAACAGAGAAACCCCAATTTCAGACATGAATTCTGCTTATCTCAAGATTTTAGACGGTAATTTAGTGCTTTTAAATGAGTCCCAAATCAAGATTTGGTCCACTGATGTGAACTCCACAACTCCACCTAATTCTACAATTGCGGTACTTCTTGATAATGGAAACTTGGTTTTGAGATCATATGATTCAAGTTCAAGTCAGCCTTTATGGGAAAGTTTTAACAATCCAACTGATACTTGGATGCCTGGAGCAAAGTTTGGTTATGACAAAAGAACACAAAAGAAACAAATTCCGACTTCTTGGAAAAATTCTCACGACCCTGCTTCTGGGTTATTTTCTATTGAGTTTGATCCAAATGGGAGCCAGTTTATTACAATGTGGAATAGGAGTGAGCAGTATTGGACTAGTGGATCTTGGAATGATCGTACTTTTAACCTAGTTCCTGAAATGCGTATGAGTTTCGAGACATATAATGTGAGTTTTGTTGACAATGAGAATGAGACTTATTTCATGTATTCACCTAACAATCCATCTGTAATAACAAGATTGATTATGGATTCCTCGGGGCAGATGAAGCATATGACATGGTCGGATAATACAAGTTGGATTTTATTTTTTTCTCAGCCCAGGCAACAATGTGAGGTTTATGCTTATTGTGGGCCATTCAGTATTTGCGATGAGAAATCATTGCCATTCTGCAATTGTTTACCTGGATATAAGATCAAATCTGATAGTGATTGGAGTTTGCAGGACTATACTAGTGGATGTGAGAGAGAGATTAACTTACATTGTGAGAATAATGTTACCACTTCTAATGGGGAAAAAGATAAGTTCATAGTGAATTCGAATGTGAGATTACCTAAATACTCTCAACTATTGCCAATTCAGAGCATGGACGAATGTGAATCTGTTTGCTTGAGTAATTGCTCTTGCACAGCTTACACTTATGATGAAAATGGGTGCTCTAGTTGGAACGGTGAATTGTTGGGTTTGGAACACCTAGCTGAAGGAGATGGTGCTGGAAAAACTATCCACATCAAGCTTTCTTCTTCGTCATCTGTGTTTGCTGGCACCAAGAATCATAAGTTGATTCTTGTTGGTGCCACTGTGGGTTCTACAGCAGTGGTACTAGTATTCTTGGCGATAATTTTGATCTCTAGTCATCAAAGGCAACATAGGGGAACTTTTAAGGTAGTTGAGGGTTTTTTGGTTGCATTTAGATACAAAGACTTGCAAATTGCAACCAAAAATTTCTCAAATAAATTAGGGGGCGGAGCTTTTGGATCTGTTTTCAAAGGGACTTTACCTAATTCAACTATTATTGCTGTGAAGAAACTAGAAAGCATCACCCAAGGAGAGAAGCAATTTAGGACGGAAGTTAGCACAATTGGAATGATTCAACATGTCAATCTTGTAAGGCTTCGTGGATTTTGTGTTGAAGGTAATAAGAAGTTGTTAGTTTATGATTACATGAATAATGGCTCCTTAAATTCTCATCTTTTCAATGCCAAGAAGTCCAAAGTTTTGATGTGGAAAACTAGATATCAAATTGCATTGGGAATAGCGAGAGGATTGGCATATCTCCACGAGAATTGCAAGAATTGCATTATTCACTGTGATATAAAGCCAGAAAACATTTTGCTTGATGCTGAATTTTGTTCTAAAGTGGCAGATTTTGGTTTGGCAAAGCTGGTGGGGCATGATTTTAGCCGAGTTCTCACAACAATGAGAGGTACAGTAGGTTACCTTGCACCAGAGTGGATGTCGGGTCTTGCAATAACGTCTAAAGCGGATGTCTACAGTTTCGGGATGATTCTTTTTGAGTTGGTATCAGGAAAAAGAAACTCCACAAACTTAGACGATGGAAATAATAGATATTTCCCTTATTTGGCTGCAAAGGTAATGACAGATGGTGGTAACATACTTGAGCTTTTAGATCCTATTTTGGATGGGAATGCTGATGTTGATGAAGTATCAAAAATATGCAAAATTGCTTGTTGGTGTATTCAAGGTAATGAGAATGTTAGACCATCGATGGACCAAGTGGTTCAAATTCTCGAAGGGGTTATAAACGTCAACTTGCCTCCCATTCCTCGGTGGTTAGAGGGTTTGATCGAAAACGCTGATTAGATGAGTTGTTGATAACTCATGTTATCATCAAAAGTATGAGTTTGACTATTTTGAGTGCTTAATGTTTTTAGATAATTCATATAAACATGTAATTATATATCTATTGCATGTAATTGATCCATATTATAGACATACCCCCCCCCCCCCCCCCCCCCCCCCCGGCATGAAAAAGTGATTTTATGATAACTTCATAGTGGTGGAGTTAGAACTCTAAAATTAGAGAGATCACTTGCATATATGCGTTAGACTGTGTACAAGGCAATCAATATATTTACTCAAAATTGAAAATAATAGGCGCACACTATGTGTTTTCAAAGTATTACATTATGAATTTCCAAAATCATTGTGTGTGTGTGTATATATATATATTTAATGCATTTGTAAGAATAGAATGGAATAAGCCAACTTTGGGAAAAACATCACTCACTTGAAATTCCCAAAACTTAGTTGATTAGAAATGTCTATAATACTTATTTATATATATCACTTTCTCCAATAGGCATTAAAGAATGAAAAAAGTCCAGTGATTAAGAGAGTCTCTCTCGAGATCTCCAAACACATTTGAAGTGTATATTGTAATAGATATACAACGGAGTTCTTTTGAAAATTTTCTTATATATCATATCTATATGAGATTTGTATTGTAGATTCCTTTCAAGGTAGTGTACTTGAGGTTTCTTTGTTCTCTTCAACTTTTTTTTTTAAAAAATTAGTCTGTCATGGCACGCAATCCCTACACGCGTATATTCATAGTAGTTGTGGGGGCACATAATTCCTGCACACTATTTACATAAATTGCAATTAATTTTTTTTGTGTAAGTTTTTATAGTAATTAATTTCTAGTGTATATCAATATAAAATTTTTTGTATGTGCTAAGGATGTGACTATTATAATTTAAAGCGTATCAAAATATAAATTTCAAACAAAAAAATCATCATACTTAGGCCCAAAAAAAATTTAAAATATATATATATATATATGCTGGACTTAATGGCTCACACTTCAATTCAAAATAATTTAAATATTCTTTAAAGTCAACAACAATAGTCTAAATTAATATATCTTTTAGAATTTGATATATTTGCCCTTAATTACTTCATTAATTGCATGATGTCTTCTCATTCCTAGAGCTATTGTAGTCGAATGTTGTAGGTCTTAATGCATGTAAAGTAATTCCATAATTTGGTTTACTAACTGCACTTGCGGCATGGCTGAAACCCAACTTCATAGTGAAAAATGGTAGGACAGTTCATATGTGTTTGTAGTTAAGAAAGGTAACCTTTGGTTTTATCAGTATTTTTTCTAACATTCTATATCAGTAATTAATTTTCCAAAAAAGATAAAGAAAACCAATGTCCTAATTTTGTAATTACGAATTTTTCTAAACGGGTTATATACTGTTAATGTTGTTGTTGTTTTTTTGTTTTTTTTAATGTGATCCTATGGGATTCTTTTTCTCGATTTTTTTTTTCTTTCCACTACTCCGCCCAACCCCCAACTTTTCTCAACATAGTTTTCTATAATAGTGTTTTTGTTTAAATTATATTTTTAAATATCACATGGGTTAAGAAAGTGAAAAAATTGGGAAAAATGTGCAAAAATCTCATAATCTAATATTAAAGATCAATGGCGAATTGCAAAGTTTACAAACAAAACTCACTCTGTATCATTTAAGAATTGTAGTTAAATTTCTAAATTTGAATATTATCGAATTACTAAGTTTATTTGTTCGAATGAGTTTATGTTCTTTATTGCAATTGTCGGACTCAAAATTAGTACTCGGAACCATTTAGCTACATGAAGTTTGAATGTTGCTTGGGTTATTTGGACAGTGATATCTTTTTGTTGTGTTTGATTTTTCTGTTTTCCTTTTCTTTTAGCAAGTTGATCTGTATCTAATGAGATTTTAGTATACCATTGTAAGCAAAATAATACTTCTACACACTTTCCTTCACAATATAGATTTTTTTCTTTATTTTTCTTCTTTAATTACTTTTTTGTAAGATTCTCCATATGCATTTTAACTATTATAAATTCTTGATTTCTATAATGAGTGGCATCCGTTTAATTTGTAGTAGATAGGATTGGAAAAATGAAATAGTTATTCGTCACATTTGTTGGTATGATGCTTTAATTTCCACTTAAAGAATGTAAAAATTAATTTTTCTTGATAGAATTACATGTCATGTGGTTTATGGCAATTTAGAAAGACATTATTAATTTCACTACCTGATCAATTTGTATTATATACTGATTATCATATCACCAGTTGAACATTATTGTAATCTCAAAAAGTTGATTGCTATAGAAGGGGAAAAAAAGTCAAATAGCATCAATGTTGCATATATATAGTATAAATTTGTGACATTCGACGGTAAATATATAGACATAAGATATATTCTTGGAGTCGTTGGAAATAACATTTTGAGGATGTATTCCAATTGACAAGTCACAATTGATATATGTGTGTTGGGATTAAAACTTAAAAGGGAAAAAGAAAAAAAGAAAAATGAAAAATGAAAAATGAAAAATGAAAAATGGAACAAAATAAAATATGACATTGATAACAACTTTCATATAGTCATTTTTTTTTGTCATTAATAATTTTTGTTTTCATATTACTTCTAATGCGACTTAATTAATTTTCACTGTTTGATTATTTTTTTACATTCGACAAACACAACACTCACTCGGGTAATTCTATGATAAGTAGGTCTGGTAATTGTAGTACCCTTAAAAAATTACACAACAATCCAAAATAAATATACAAAGAAATACACTAACAATTCGATCTCAAAATAAGCTTTCAACCACAACCTTCATTTTCTTCAAATTCATCTGAATATACACCTCGAAACCCCTTTACGATACGGACTCTATCTATGTTTGCTGCTTTAACAACCTATGGTGGAAGATTTTGAAACATAAACAAAAGGCTTAGTGAGTTTGTAAGGTGCTCGAGTCCAATTTCTTTCAAAATTAATTGATGACTTGTCTTAATAATAGGAATATATAGCCGTTGTGTTAACCAATGAGATTGGAACATTGAACTAGACCACTTGAGTTATTTATTTTACTGAGAGGACCAATATACTTTGTACATTGGGTGAGTGTACCAAATGTGTTAAAAAAATAATATTTGATGGAATCAATTAGTCTTTTGAAGATATAGATATTTCTAAATTGATTTGCAAAGTTCAAATTAATTCTAAACATTTGGCCATAGTATTTTGACTCAAGTGTCACTGAAATTATATGAAAATATGATATTTTTATGTGGAATGTTTTAACAAATGCAAATCAGGAATTCAGAATAAGATGTAAAAAAAAATAAAATCTGATAGTAGTTTGATTTTGTTTTTCACGACCATCTCTTAGAGGGGTCAAAATGAAAATAATTATTTTGAAAACCCACTAAGTAATTCAAGTTAATTTTAGAGTGCAACAACATTTATTTAATGGAATTAAATATTGTTAAATAGTAAGCAAATGTTATCATGAGATGATAATAGATTTCATTTGTTTGGAGCTAAAGTTAATTTTTCCTAAGGTCCCTTTGCAAACCTCTAAGTGAAACTCATTTGAAAAATATTTAATTATCAATGAGATGAATATATTGGACAATGGTTGAGGAGACTAGTTGAAATTTTATTTTTGGAAAAACTAAAATTTTATATAGAGAAACAAGATGGCATAGAAAACAAACTAACTTGGTGGTCCAGTGATAGGACGGTGACTATGCCACAAAACACACTAGGGTTCAAAACCACTCATGCTCCAATTTTGGCCATGAGGGCGCGTGACTCTAATGAGCTAGGACCCAGAAGAGATGAACAACTGTGGCTAGTTTGGCCCGTGTGTTATACGCACCTGACATAATTGTGGCTAGTCAGGCACATGAGATGCTTTCTGAATGCGTAAGTTGCGTGTGTGGTGCATGTGCCCAACACGTGCCACAATTTGGTGACTCCTAGGGTTTTGTGGCCGATTTTTTGCATGGAAAATCATACTTTTCTTATTTTTGTTGGCCTTATTATCTCCTGCACTTTTACCTGTAAAAATGGAGTCTTGAAAATTGTTTATTACACCAAAAAGTAGGTATTCTTTAATATTCCATAAGCTGAATAATTTCGAGAATAAATTTTCTTTTGAAAATAAAAAAAAATTTCAAAGAAATTTCATTTTTTAAAAATATTTTTCATTTCGGAGCCCACACTTCGAAAATATCAAGGTATTGCGGAGAATTGAGCCTAATTGTTTTTCCAATTGTTTTGAGATTAGTAATTTTGTGCTTTTTAAGTTTTATTACTTTAGGAATTATTAATTAAATTGTTTAATTAATTATTTCCTGACTTTCTATAATATGTTATTTGAGTTGAATTTCTTGAATGTCAAGCACGCACACATAAGGGCTAGTTCCTTTTATTTTTTCGCTATGTTTATTATTTTTGGGATTAATTTTCCCAATTTTCCCAACACAATGTTGCCCGGAAGGATCACAACCCCCCATGCTGTTGTGGGCCATAAAAGTAATGATATGGGTAATTATACTTAATGTCACATGTTAGCACTAGCGAGATATAGTACTATGCCAGGCTAATATAAATAATAATCAACACACTTATAAGGCAAGAAAAAGTATACTGCACTAGTTATTGTCATGCACGGAGCTGACTATGATGATGACAAATAAGAGTTCGTTCTCTCCACCGTCCCATGTCAATGAAGAGATCTCACATATTTTAAATTTTATAATAAATTTCAATTATTTACTTATTTATCATATTAATATATGACACATTTAACAATGCAATAAACAATCTTCCACCAATTTAAAACTATTAATCTATAATTAAGTTGTATTACTCACTTCAAACAACAAGATATGAGGGAAAAATTCTAATCTAGAAACTGGTCCAGTCCTCCATTAACTTACTGTTTGCATAAAAAATTAGTAGCCTTGCTTTGTTTGTTGAATTAGCATTGTCCCACCAAGTGTGCAAAGATTTATGTTTCATAAAGTTTTCACAATCACCAAGTTCACTGAGAAAATAACAATTACGGAATGAGATTGGGCGTGGCAAGAATATGTGTTTGCTCAAAGTTCAGAATCATTGAATTCGATGACGAACACATGGCTTTGAAATAAGCTTGTACCGTGCGCGGGCGTACTAGTGTGCAATGAACCTACAATGTGAAGTTATTAATATGAATTGCACCTCTAACTTTTAAATTGAAACGATTGCATTGAAGTAGGCAAACACTACCTCTAGGATTCTACTTGCCTACAACTAAAGGCGGGCCTTAAAAATTTAATGTTCAAATGATTACAAAATGGTTTGAAAAAGTAAAGTAAGGAAATGCATTGAAAGACAATGGCTTTTCAAAATAAGCATTACAGACTTTGACTACGAATGTGTGCATTGATGACAAGAGCCACATCTACGAACAAGTGTATTGAAAGACTCTAGGGACTTTGATTACAAATGGTTACATTGATGACTTCGTACGATGACTACACACAAATGCATTGAAAGCCTTGCAATATCCTACAAACATTGATGACCATGACTACAATACCTCATGCATGCACTCGATATGAATGTAGGACACCACTAAGCCATATTGATATCTCATCTCGATTGGGCAAGTGATGGCTATGACCTAACGACTCTATGGGGAGAACGCATTGGGCGAGTCATGGCTATGAACTAAGCTAATCTTGGTATTTTAGGCTAAAGAATAAAAAAAGTATAGACTTCTTATTGAAGTTGTGTTGAATTGATTGGTTGAGGGTAGGTTGTTTTTTCTTGGTGCTTCCCAGCTCCTTTTTATAGCTTGCATCTTCAAAAAACTCCACATTGTTCTCGGAGTTACACTGCTAATTCAAATTTGAAAATTTGAGTGGATGGTGTGCCTTGTGGCAATGCCCTATGTTTTCCTTTCTAATGCGGCTATGCCACTTTATTGAAATTTGGATGGTCTAAGAATTCCATCACATGGCCATTATTCTTGGCACTTTAGTTATGCCAACCCCTATACTTTGGCGATGTTAATTATTTTTGCTAACGTCTCCAAAAGCCATGGTGTGCAATTGAGCACACGATTTTATTTGCCTTTTTATTTGATTCTAGTCAAGTCGGCCTTAGAGTACTTATTCAAATATTTAGGCCTTGGCCTACGCCGTAACGCGGGCTTACATTAATTAAAATGACTAGGCCTAATTCATCTTGGCATGGCTAACTAACGACCTCCAAAAAATACAATATTTTTTGGGCCTAACAATGCCTCCCGCAAGCTTTAATCCAATGCAAAATTTGGTTGAAGCTCAGTAAATTCCCTATCGAAAAGATAAAATTCCCTTTCCCTTTCCCTTTTTTTTTTAATTTTTAAAAAAGAAAATAATACATATAAATATATACCTCTATATATATATACATAAATTTTTATAAATATAGTGGTCAATATATCATTTTGTATTCAAAATATCGTCACAAATTTAAAAATATGGCCGTTATTGGCGCAATCATGATGGCACCCTTTCGATTTTCTGAAAGAGCAGTTCCATAATGGCTTCCTTCTCCTACATGAACTCTACTTACGCTCAACTCCTTCAATTCCCCACTTTCTCCACTTCTCTCAAAACTTATCCTCTAACTATTAGAGCTATTCTCCTCTCTCTCTCTCTCTCTCACACACACACACACACATATGATTTTTAAGCCGACCACTTTGCCTGTCACATCACCCTGCTTATTTCTCTCTCAATCACTAGTAGAAACCCCCAATTTCCTTCTTTTTCCTCTCATCTTCTCAATTCCTAACTCCACAACCTTTGCAATTTTCACCATGGCGGCCACCAATTTTCACCTCACAAACATAATACCTTACTGTGTACAAAACACAAATACAACGCATGTCAAAAGAGATATTATTCTCCAACTCTTGCAATATGATTGGTTCTACTTCTTGTTTGCAGCTCTCTATCAATAGTACTATTATTTGTGGTTAAGTCTACAAGACACTCAAGCCATAACATATAGTTAAGTTTATGCAACCAAGTACACCCATAAAGTGTTTTTTCCATTTCTTCAGATTTGTGCTACATATTAAGCACAAAAGGATGTTATTCTTGATGGCAAATATAGAAGACAATATAAAAGAAAAATGAATGTGCTCAAAAACAAGTCAACCATATAAAGTATGTATATGTGAGGATAACAAAAACATCAAATACATCACATGCAAGTGGGCTCATCTCAGCATACTTAGCAAAACATTGTCATTTAGTATTTGGACAAAAATAATAACTTGTAAGTAATATTCTTATCCATATTTCATGAATATTGATAGTTCTTAAGATACATAACACATCGTTATTATTTAGTATGTGGAAAAAAATAATAACTCGTAAATGATATCACGTAATTCATAGATATTGACAACTGAAACGACTAGCAATTTGATTTTCTTTAGGTCAACAAATTGCCAGCAGATTAACAAAAATATTCAAATGTTTATGACTATCCATTATCTGACCAAAATAATCTTTTTTCTCGGTTGATTATTTTGCATTGATAAAACAACATGATATTATCACATATTCATGAATGTAAACTATAATATAATTTGCTTCAAAATTTTCATTTAAAATCACTAACATTTTGATTCAGTTAGGCATTTGTGAGGATATTGTTGTCTGAAAGCATGAATATTAATTGGTCGTTGTTGGCACCTCTTCCTCTCAAAGTTGTTCTATCTGGTGGACAAAAGGCTAAGGAAGAATTCTGGAAGGAAGGTTAGCATGAGTATCACCATCACCTATTATGAAAAAAAAGAACTTCACGTGCTAGATAAGGTGGTCATTTATCACTAAGTCTTCCTCTCTGAGATGATGCAAGTAATAACAATCCACAAAACAACAAACTTGTTGAGGACATCAATGATCTCATTTGGGGAGGACACATTGAGTATTTGCTAACAGTTGAAATGGGCTTCAAAGAATTAATTTCATTGAAGATTCTCCATTTTGAAGATTCGAGCATGTTAACAATTTTAGTGATTAGTAGTCGGATAACTATCATTCTTATTTGTTATACATTAGATTGAAGAATCTACTGTTCTTACATTTGCTCAGCAAAGACCTCCAAACTCAGCTGCGACATCAATGCTAGGTTTGCTCTTAATATCTTTTAGCCATAATTTACATTGACAAGTTTTAAACCCATTGTCGTTTTTTGAATTTTACAATAACATCCAAGTTTGTCCATATTTGCATATATCCCTCTAAGACTTATCCAATTTATTCAAATTTTCGTTGGGATAATATCTAACTTATGATAAAATGTTGAAATTAGACTCATTATTGCTAAAGGGTTGTGGTGTATCTATTTGTAAAATGTAAAGGAACTTGAAGGTGATGTAATTGTAATGTGAGGATCATATCATTAATTTAGGCAGACCTTGAGTTTATCCCATGTAGAAAACTTTATATTTGTTAGCGTTGAGGGAGATGGATGTAATTTTAGAAACCGGAGAAGTCGGAAGGTTTCTCCTAATATCACTTAGCTCTTGCATTGACTATTCTCTTTATCCATTCTTTGTAAAAAACATAGCTCTTAGTCGTGTAAGTAAAATAATCCATGTTGCTCAGGAGAAAACCACATAAGGTTTCCTCATGCTCACTGGTTATCTCATTTGGCCATGAATTTTTAAAGCAGGTCCAGTTTATGGACCTTTTCTTACAAAGTTAGCTGATAAATGGTGACTTCACAAATAAGCAAACCTCTCAGAGGAACATACAATAAATCTTTTTCTTTGTTTCTGTTTGTTTTGCAGAACTAAGCCCAAAGGAATCCTAGGATCTCCTCTTTAACGAGGTTGGTTTTCATCTGCCTGAGTTTCTTGTTTCAAGTCTTATTATGATCTATTAGCTCAATTTTGTACAATTCTTTTTCATTCAGTTCATGTTAATAATCATTGTTAAAAATTCAACATAATACTACTTACTAAATTAATAAATTTATAAAAAATGTATAGACCTCTATCAATCTGTCTTCTAAAAAATGGGATTGAATTAATGTAAATCAATCAATATGTTGTAGTCAAGAACTTGCGTCCTTTGTTTTTCTTGGGTTCATATATTGTGTCCTAATCATGGAAATTCAATTTGTTACTCCAATTACATAATGTAGCATAGGAATGACTTACGTACAATTTGAGAAGAGCTAAAGCTTATGATATTAAGGAGGAAACAATGGATGAGAAATTGAAATTTTGGATCAGTCGTAGTGGTCAATCACTAACTTCACATAATGCTGTCGATGGTAAGTTATATCATTTTTTGCCTACCACAATAGGGCATCAGCTTTACAACCCCCCCCCCCCCCCCCCAACACAAACACACCCACCTATATGTATGTTAATTGATGCTAATTCTTTAATCTTATCAACTTTTTCGATTCTGAATAGCATATACTAACTTCTGTAAGTTCATTATGTTGTTGTTCTAAGCAAGAAGGATTTTGAGTTGCACTTTAACCTTACATCTCTATTAACTTGATTAATATGATTTGTTCTATCTGTGATCAGATACTGATGTGTTCTTGCATAGCCATCTCCAAAGTTAGCAGAAAAAAGAAAAGGGAAATATTTTTGTCCCCTTTCGCTGTCATACTAAACAATAACCCCTCTCTCTCTCTCTCTCTCTCCTCCCGCCCCTCTCCCCCCCCCCCCCCCCCCCCCCCCCCCCAACCACCACACTCCATTTTCCCTTCTCTCTCTCCTGTAGTTGAGCCAGGTTTAATGACCTATGTGATACCTTAACCCTTTTATTAGATGTATTACTATTATTATTATTATTCTTATTATTACTTTATTAATATTATTAATGTTAGGATTATTATTAATACTGTCACTATTATTATTATTATTGGGATTATAATTTTATTATTTCACTATTATTGCTATTGTTAATATTATTAATATTAGTTAAATCCTATTGAGTTTAAGGATATTGATCTATCCTATTAGGCTTAGGATTATTGGGCCAATCACATTAAGTTAAGACTATTGAACTAATATTATTAGGTTTAAGACTATTGAGTTAATCATATTAGTTTAGGAATTGATATCATATATAAACACACTAATAAGAATAGTTGAGCTAGGAAAATAGATAGACTAAACGAGAGGGAAAGACGGAGAACCCGAGATCACCACATATTTCGTACGAACCATAGCCTCCGTTGTTTTGGGTAAGCACACAATTATTCCTATATTGTAGTATATAGAAGCCTTGGATTTTTCTTCTTGTTTCACGTGATTCAATAGGTTCATCAAGGTTGATGAATCATCTCCTAGAGGTAGGCTAAGCAACATATGTACACACGCACACACACACACAAGATAGAATACATTTTAATTGTAGGACATAGGTATCTAGCGATAGCTAGCAGAAACAATTCATGAGGGTATGCACTCTGAATTTCAGGTTTTGTTTATAGTTGACCTTAACTACGTATTTGACAATGATGTATGTAAAGATGCATATATACGTGTATATATATGATATATGTAAAGGTACACGTGTATATATATATAAATAGGTTATAATCTAGATCGTTATACTACTACATAATTGGAGTTTTATCAATTTTGGATTATGTAACTACTTGTTAGACTTATAGCTATTGTTTTGATAATTGTACAATCATGTGGGATTAAGTTATTTAAGGGCATGTTGTCAAGCAAAGGAACAAAGGTTATAATCTTAATTTCGGTAATAATATAGTATTATATTAAACAGGGGCAATCTATGAATAAAGATTTAGATTAATAGCTTACCTGAGGTAATGAACTTTCAAAGTTAACAATGAATATCGGCTCTCTAATTAGCCTAAACCCCGTTTATCTAGCATAATGAACAAGCCCTTAATCTTTTAGGAAACTACTTAAATTTAGAATAGTATTTGATTTAAAAGAAGTAGATGAGAATTTCATTTGAAAATAGTAGTGGTTGATGTCGCAAGGCAACATCCAACAACTATAAATATTAAAATGATCAACCAACAATCCTAAATCATAGCTATCCTAAGATAGACACCAACAACAACAATAGTTAGGGGTGACAATTTAGGAGGGTTGGGTGAATTTGAGTTGAATTGGGATTCGATTTAAGACAAAATTTCTCAAACTTGAACCAACTCATAGTCTACTAAATTCACGAAGTCTCAAACATAACCCAACCTGATTGGGTTTGTATCAACCTAAGTTGATCTGATTTAAATTAGATCAACCTGTTGACCTAATAACTCACAATCCAATCTATTTTGCCTACTTAAAATTAATTTTTTTTTTTTAATTTTACAAATTAATTTCTTACTAACTTCCATATGAAGTCTTAATAATCACAAAAACGTTAGAAATCTTATATAATTATGCAATAATACGAAGCCTTAGGATATTGTTGCGTATTTTCCACAAGTGTATGGATCGCTCAAGTAATAAAGTGAAAGTAAGAGTATCGTTCCCACGAGGAACGGGCTACCAAGCACCAAACTTATAAATTTTCTATTATTTAAGCTTCGAAAATTGATTGAGATAAGATGGAAAAAAATAACTAAATCAAGGCAAAGATATCAATAAAAACTAACTAGGGCCTTTGTATCGTCGATTGAATCCCCCCTTGTGACCAATTAAACCCCCATTGATTTTATTTAATACACCTTCCCACAATCCAACTCACGAAAATGTTTGTAATCTCATTTCAAAAGCAAAACAAACGTGCCAAGGAATGCTATGTGTCTACTTTCGTGATCACATACGGATCACTTGGCCCATTGCGCACAAGAGTTGTGTTAAGTAAAAAGTCCTCACAAATTAACCTAATTGATCGCACAAAAGCACGATTATTTCTAATCTATGCATCCCTTATGTCTATAACACAATTAGTTAGATTTTATACACACCATTTCATAGTCGAATATAAAATCTCAAAGCTTGTAAAGATTGGTCAAAAATTCACAAGTAATAAAAACCTTGAATTATAGATAGGAAATATGTAAAATTAAAATCAAAGAGGTTCAACAAAAATCACAAGGGTTTCATCAACGACTAGCCTAGAACCCTATGATTTACTTAGCTAGACATAGCGAAAAGAAAACAAAACAAAAACATGATGAAATTAAAAGAAAACATAAAAGCAAACTCGGCTTTTGACGATAATCTTAAGAGATGAAGAATTTGGCCTTTGACTTGTCACCCTTCGTAAGCTTTCGTCCTCGAATTCTCCTTGAAAAATCAGTCAAAAGTCCCCAAAATCGTGCACAAGAAGTCCCTTAAATAGGTGTAGGGCAACAGTTGTCAAAATCCTAATAGGACTCAACAGTTGATCAAACTTTTGAAATAATGCATCAAATTTAGAATTGATATAAGACATGGTATCAAACTCAAGCATACCGGCAACATTTGGAGCTTGTGAGAAAGAAGGAGTTGCCCTACTCGTTCCCTATTGGTAATCATTAGCCGCTATCTCCTCAATCAATTGACATGCAGCTTCAGTGGATTTGGACATCAGTATGCCTCCTGCGGATGCATCGATCATTATTCGAAGGGATTCTGCCAAACTATTGTAAAATCTTTGCACGAGCAACCAATTTGGCAAGCCATGGTTAGGGCACTTTCTTTGCAACTCCTTAAAGCGTTCCCAAGCCTCGCTTAGGGACTCTTGGTCCTGTTGTCGGAAGCCCATCAATTCCTCGCAAATGGCGGAAACCTTCTGAGGTGGAAAATACTTTGCCAAAAAGGCTTTGGAAAGCTCATCCCATGTGGAGATGGAATTCGGTGGTAGGGAACCTAACTAATCCTTAGCCTAATCCTGCAATGAAAATGGAAACAAACGTAGGCGAATGGCATCACTCGAGACACCATTAATCTTGAAAGTTGCACAAATTGCCAAAAAGTGAGACAAGTGTGAGTTGGAGACCCTCGGGATCAAACGGTACCAAGTCAAAGCTTCAAGACCTTTGCATACGCCTACTCCTGTACCAAGGCAAACAAGATGTACGAACTGAAAATAAAACACAGAAAAATAAAAGTAAAAATAAATAATTATGCTTAAATCAATAGATACTAAAATTCGTTTGATATTGGTAATCACCGTTCCCCAACAACGGTGCCAAAAACTTGTTGCGTATTTTCTGCAAGTGTACGAATCGCTCAAGTAATAAAGTGAAAGTAAGAGTATCGTTCCCACGGGGAACGGGCTACCAAGCACCAAACTTATAAATTTTCTATTGTTTAAGCTTCGAAAATTGATCGAGATAAGATGAAAAAAAATAACTAAATCAAGGCAAAGATATCAATAAAAACTAACTAGGGCCTAGGCACTGTCGATTGAACCCCCCCCCCCCTTGGGACCAATTAAACCCCCGTTGATTTTACTTAATATACCTTCCCACAACCCAACTCACGAAAATATTTGTAATCTCCTTTCGAAAGCAAAACAAACATGCCAAGGAATGCTATGTGTCTACTTTCGTGGTCACATATGGATCCCTTGGCCCATTGCATACAAGAGTTGTGTTGAGTAAAAAATCCTCGCAAATTAACCTAACCGATCGCACAAAAGCATGATTATTTCTAATCTATGTATCCCTTATGTCTATAACATAATTAGTCAGATTTTATACACACCTTTTTGTAGTTGAATATAAAATCTCAAAGCTTGTAAAGATTGGCCAAAAATTCACAAGTAATAAAAACCTTGAATTATAGATAGGAAGTATGTAAAATTAAAATCAAAGAGGTTCAACAAAAATCAAGAGGGTTTCATCAACGACTAGCCTAAAACCCTATGATTTACTTAGCTAGACATAGTGAAAACAAAACAAAACAAAAACATGATGAAATTAAAAGAAAATATAAAAGCACTTTGACGATAATCTTGAGACATGAAGGAGTTTGGCCTTTGAATTGTCACCCTTCGTAAGCATTCATCCTCGAATTCTCCTTGAAAGATCAGCCAAAAGTCCCCAAAATCATGCACAAGAAATCCCTTAAATAGGTGTAGGGCAACGGTTGTCAAAGTCCTAATAGGACTCAACGTTCCTTATTGGTGTATCGCATCGGGACGGCTTCGGAGCTTGGGACGGCTTTGGCCGTCCTAAATCGAACACTTTCAGCAGCTACGGGATGTGTCAGGACGGCTTCGTGGGCATCGGGACGGCTTAAGCTGTCTCGGCGCGCGCGCTCATTTTTTCAGCTCAATTTTAGCTCTGATTTCTTGCAATAACTTCACGAAACTCTTGTGGATTGATATAGACATCTAAACCTTGGAAAAATAAAGCTTTAAGGGTGTAAAAACACTTTAAATTGATCGAATTAAGGTTTTGTTACATAAAGCACAAATTTCATTCTTAGAACTTTAAAACCTTAATAAAAATCAATGAAAAGCACACAAAGCTTGCCCATAAAAGTGTATACATTTTAAGCTTATCAGATATGGAGTTCAAACTGAAATTCAGTTCTATCAACAAATTGGTTAAGTTTGGGATTAATGCACTTCTAGTTCGTATGACTAACTTAAATGAATTTCAACTTCTCACCTAAAGTAAATAAAATTTTCAATTAGTGAAGAGATTGAAGAAAATACAATTAATATTTCTAAAACTTTATTTCTTATTATTTTTTATTTCTATAACTATATTATATGCATTTATTATCTGTAATTGGCTACGTAAAACCTACATGCTTGAAATTTGTATTAAAAATTAAGTTAATTTTCTTTCTTTAAGTTATGTAAATGTTATGCGAGATGATATTTGTAACACCCCACATTTGTGCTATAATTGGAGAAAAATTGGTAAGACATTTTTGTTACTCATTAAAAGTATCAGGACCTAATTGAAAGAAATGGATGAGTTGATCGTATACAATTTCAAATGTCGGGGACCTATTTGAAGGAATTAGAACATGCAGGACTTGATTTATAGAATTTTCAACTGAATTAAAAACAACTTCAGACCTTGAGAACCTAAGTGAAGGCGGTTAAAAGTGTTGGGGCCAAGTCACAAATTTTGGAAAAATGGGTCTTCATCTTTTTCCTTGCAATTGTAAACACACACAGACACACACCTATACATATACATATATACATCAAAAACTAGTTTCGCTCATAACTCTCTCGATTTTTTGCCAAATCGAGCGTGTAATTAAATACACTATTTTAGCCAACTTGACGAGGGAATGCAATGGTGGTGATAATGTTTGTTTCGATGGCCTGAAAATAGCAGTAG
This sequence comes from Petrea volubilis, assembly GCA_026212405.1. Lineage (NCBI taxonomy): Eukaryota > Viridiplantae > Streptophyta > Magnoliopsida > Lamiales > Verbenaceae > Petrea > Petrea volubilis. The sequence continues at coordinate 15,076,923 of CM047881.1, read as the reverse complement.
TGGCGTCAACGTCCGGTGGTGGTGGGTCTCGATGTTCAGTGAATTTTTTCGGTGATTTCTTGGTTGTTCTTGAAGAGTTTGACATGATAAAGCTATTGGTAACTTTAATATTATGAAATGAGTGCTAGAGGATGTCGAATTTTGGAGGAAAAGGTGGCAGCGTGAATTAGGGTTTTCCGGTGGGTTTTGTGTAATTAAATGCAAATGGTTTAGAATTTCATGAAATTTATTGAGGGCGTTTGATCTAGGGGCTGTGGCGAGTTGAATTGGAGTTTAATTAAGTCGATTTTAATTTGGAATTTGGATTTGATTGTTGGATTCACTAAAACAAAATTGCACTTTAGATAATGAAAGATATTGTAACGGAGCCGAATTTAACTACAAATAATAGCTTATGGTAACTGAACTATTTATTGGTTACCATATATCAGCGTTTTGGTAACCAGTACAAATGTTGTTGCTTTTGGTATTTATTCGTTATGAAAAAATATTTCTATTGTAAGAAAAGATAAAATTGGTTATAAGAACTAAATTTTTGTTACTATAAATTTTTTGTGCCAGTTACGAACATGTGTTTGTAACCAAATTTTGAACATTTGGTAATACTAAAATATTTGTTACTATCAATACTTTTTGCAAGAAATAACTTAGTTACAAATTTGATTTTTTAGATTTGAATTTATATATTTATTGTTCATAATTCATCTTTTAAAAAGAATTATAGTGTTAACAAATATGATTACCATAGTATTTTTTTTTGAATTTGATAAAAAGATCTTATGAAAAAGTGAATATTTGTCAAAATTAATAAGTTGAAACCAAAAATTTGTACAAGTTTTTAAATCAAAGAATCTTAAAAAAAAACACTTCCGAGTTGTTCATAATATTTGATGTTTTTCCTGTAATAAGATCATTTTGCCAAATAATACTAATTGTGCCCAAAAATGTTTGAACCCTTGACCTTACAATGCAGATATAAATATTAAACCACTATACCAAATCAAATTTAGGTAAAGATGTGACTAAATATTAATCTATTTGCACATATCGTTTTACTAAATAAATTTGGTAACAATAATAATTAGCATATAAAGCATACTCATTATGTGTGCAAAATAAAAAAGAGATATAATCTAATCAAAGTGTTAAATTTAAGGGCGAATTACATCTACCTCCCTTGAGGTTTGACGAAATTACAAGTTAACGCGCGGTTTTTTGTAAATTATAATAAACCCCCTGTGGTTTGAAATAAATACAAGTGATAGACGGAAAGTGTATATAGTCTGTTTTGCCCTTTATTTTTTGTTGATACTAAATAGGACAAATTACATCTACCTCCCCTGAGGTTTGGCGAAATTATAGTTTAACCCACATTTTTTTGTGTATATTACAATAACCCCCTGTGATATGTAATAATCACAAGTAATAAACGAAAAATGTATAAACCTACTCTAGCCTAAAATTGACCTCACCAACGTGTTTACCATGTCGAAAAGTTTAAGATCCATTTCAAGTTCACCGAAAAACTTGTCGGAAAATGGAGCAATTTTTTCAATATTATTACTTTTAACCCATACAAAGATGTAATACATAACATACAACCCCAAATATTTTATATATATTACAAAAAAAAACCGTTCAAGGGTACTATCGGAACTTTACATACAAAAACTAATGGAACCCTAACGGTCATAAACGGCTGGGGTAAATTGTTAGATGAAATATACCACAGGAGGTTTATTGTAATTTACAAAAAATCGTGGGTTAAATTGAAATTTCGTCAAACCTCATGGGAGGTAGATGTAATTTATCCTCAATTAAAATAATATAAAATTAAAAATGTGCTAAATTCTGTGCAAATTTATATTTCTTGCCTATTTATCATTTATACTATCTTTTTGATCATTTATAATATACTTTCGACTTATGATTAGTTCAAAAATAAAATTTAAGGAAAAATTTTTTTTAATTGAAAACATAAGTAGAAGTATATATGAAATATAATGCAAATTTGAAATTTTCTTAGAGAACTTAAAAAGTTGATTAAATAATTAAATGAAATGCTAAAAACACAACATAAACAAAAGAATTTTGAAAGTTTCTTAAAATTGAAAAAAGAACATTAAACGATTACGTGTGCATGCAATGTATGTTGTTATAACAAATTTATCCCGAAAATTAATCTAACATCAAAATAAATTCAAAACTACATACAAATTCAACTCTTAAACGATCTATTAACAACATAGATTCAATACTAGAAAAAGAGCAATTAGCCATGGATATTAGCCACGGAAAAAATCCATGGATAATAGCCACGGAAAAAATTTAGCCACGATGGAATGGAAAACCACTGAAAAAATTTAGCCATGGATTAGCCACAGAAAAATCCGTGTCTAACTTAACCACGGAATTTTCCGTGGCTAATATGTAGCATATTTTATTTTATTCTTTAACAAAAGTGTTAGCCATGAATTTTTCCGTGGCTAAAAACCTATATAAATAATTTTTGTTTTTTTTTATGAATGGAAAAATATAGCCATGGAAAAATTCCATGGCTAAATTTAGCCACAGATTGGCCGTATCTATTACGTGGTTATTTTATTGTTTACTATTCAATTATTTTATTCGTGCTCGATTTGATATGTATTCTTTGATTACAGATGTGTTAATTTGTTTTCAAAAGTATTATATTATATATAACAAATAATAACCTTCATTTAATTTACTATTATTACACAAATAATCTTTTAAATTGTTGAATATCAACTCGAACAATCAATGATCATTTCAATTATTTTATGATATTATAATGTTCTATTGAGTTAATATACAACTTAAGTTTGATAATTATTTGTTTAGATGTTACCATTTTATTATAATATCACAACATATTGGATTATACTACATATATAATTAATTAAGTGTGTGTGTATATATATGTGTTCATTATCAGTTTAGTTCAACGTTTATGATAACTTTGTATATAAATACAAGTTAATCATATGGTTTTGAAAATTTGTAATTGATCAATTGTCATAACTAATATTATAATTTTATATATAATTTAATGATGTGTGATGTTATTGATAGTTTACAATATTTCAGTGCAAAATATTAGCCACGACTAGGTCGTGGCTATTAGCCAACGGACTTGTAACCATGGCTAATAACTAGCCACGGGCTTGCCACAGCCTAACCGTGGTTAGTTGTTAGCCAGGGAATAAATTTTTTTTTTTTTTTTTTTGAATCTGATTAACTTTTGACCTCTTAGTTGAGATTAGAGTATCAAATCACTACACCACTTCAATTTTTTGTTGAAAAATTAGTTTTCGCTATACAAAACTAATATAAACTATGCAAAATTCTAAATATAAATGATCTAAAAAAATTTTTGTGATAATTTTTTGTTTTTGCTAGAATTTATTAAATATTTGTTATAATTCATAAACCACTTGTTCAATCACTAAATACTTTTCAATAATAATAAAAAAAAAAGCCAAAAAATCATGAAAAAAAAAATTAAAGGACTAGACCATGATATATATATAACATGATATATATTGAATTTTCAAAATATTTGAAGGCTACAACCCGAATAATGTACATTTATGCTATAGTGCTATTGGCTGTGGCTAATCTGTGGCCATTAGCCACGACCTGGCATTTTTAAGATTAAGTGGCCAAATTTGGCCATGGATGGTCAGTGGCCAAAGCCCGTATTTGGAAAATTTGTGGCTATTAGCAACGGCCTGGCCGTGGCTAAATTTAGCCACGGATAAAATCCGTGGCTAAAATCCATGGCTTAAACTATTTTTGCTAGTAGTGATTGATCGAAATTTTATTACCAGAAATAATTATTTAAAAGTATAAAAAACATATATAATAAGTATAAAAAAACAAAAAAATATCATAACTTTTTGTAATAGCTTGGTGGTGGAGTGCTTGCCAATAAATCATGAGGTTACGAGTTCAAATCCTCTCAGTTATAAAAATTTGAATATTTTGAACGATATTATTTCAGCAGCGGTAGGAGCGCGAGTGGCAGCAGTCTGACTGAACTTCGACGAACATTTTGGCAAAAATTTACACCGAAGGCCTTATCTGTTAGATTTCCACCGAAAATCACTCCGGGGGAAATCCTGCTATCTTCCAAAAGGCCTGCAAATGCTGCAAATGGAATTCTTCGTAACCATTATGTAACTACTGATAAACAATTATTTCGTTACTAGAAGCGACCACTGGTAACGAAACTACTTTGTTACCAAAGAAATGGCAGCGAAGTCACAATTTTCGTTACCTTAGGTAATGAATTTTGAGCTTTTAGTAACTAAATTATTCATTCCCAAAAGTGTAATTTGTTGTAGTGATTGGAATATTTAAATTGAGTATTTGGACTCTAGACTTGATTATTTGGACATATTGGATATTAAGCACTTAATGATATGAGCTTATATCCAAAAATATATATTGATATTTTTTTATAGAATATTTTGAAATAGAATGAACGATATAGAATTAAAATAGCATCAGAAATTGGTACAATTAGATATATTGTGCTAATTTAAGTACTATATGATTACATACGTGACGAGATCCATGAGGACTTTACATACCGAATTACGAAAATGATCTTGGGTAACAAGTGAGTATCACAACTCAATTATCTTTTATTTTAAAAAAATAGATGAAGTACATGTTTTATATACAATATTGCATTTTAATAAATTGTTGAATTTTATCGATCATGAGGTAGATTGAAATCATAATTATCCAATTGATTAAGAGATGCATTGTTTATAAATGTCATCATTATAAATGCAATTGAAGTGTCATTGATATAAGATGGGATAGTACTTAATCTCACTTTTGTATAAATATGATTGACTGAAAAGTGATTGAATTGCTAATCGTGCTTGTGACTAATTATTAGGCCTGATTGAATTGCTAATAGTGCTTGCGACTAATTGTTGGGCCCTTTTAGATTTGAGTGTGGCATAAACTGTTTGGGCAATATTGGGCTTGTCGAATAGTTTGTGCTCCTCAATTGTATATTCCCTGTAAACAAATAACATCAAACTGCCATGGTGAGATAGGGTTGTAAGATCGATATGTTCCTAGGCATGTCTTTTGTTTGGCAAGGTCGCTCCTTGTCCAGAGTGATAAGGTTTGTTATTGTTTGGTGAGATAAGGTTGACGACATGTTAGAAAACATAGACTAGAATATCAAAAGCACGGCATTCACGTGCGTGGATTTATTCGATAGTATAAGTATAATGCGATAATAGTTTTATAGAAAACTCTATAGCCAAAAGCAGTTAAACAATGCTAAATACAAATAAATAAATAAGGAAGTTCACTAAACTCATCAGTATTTATTTGATATTGGGAGTAACTGAATCTCGGGTTGCGCGAGTTTGCCTTAAAGAAATATTCCCCTCACTAATCGGTTTGATGGGCCTACGATACTTCTTCCAAGATAAGACAGTCCAGAGATTCGTTCCAAGCCACACTGCTACTTCAAACCTCACTTCAAAGGCTAAACAACTACAATTGTTTTGTATGCACTCAAAAACACAAAATATCGAAAGAACAATATGATATTTCTTTCTCACTCGACCAAAGGTGCACTCAGATAAATTTTTATTTCTTACACTGATCAGTTTCAGAGAACAATCACTTGTAATTTTTATATATTGTATTGTGTCCTTTTGCAGGGAACTAGGAGGCTTTATATAGGAGCAGGGGACAACCAACATAAATGTTGGCACATTAACACCTGGTGGAAACTGTCCTTGTTGCCAACGAACACACTATGAACTTGGATGCAAAAATGGACAACATCTGATAACAGGTTGATAACCAGACCAATATGTCTGAAGTCAACCCTGCGGTTCCAAACTGTGTTAATTTAGTACTAAGCCCGAGCCCGCGTCTGACAATCTTACTAAGCAAATTTTCTTACATTTTAAAGTCTTCTTCTACAGGTTCTTCAACTGAGCTATATTCACATAGAATGTTTGGCTCTTGCTTGGGAAAGTTGACAGACATAAAGTATTTTAGTTGGATTTGAAGTGATCGAAGCTGATAATCAGGACAAGATATGCCAAGCCCTATAATGTATAGCCTATTGAGTATGCTGTTGGAATACATTTTAAGATGTGACTATTGCGTGGAGGTTTTCATTTGGGAGCATAGTTTACATTTGAATTTTCTTTTTAATATATTGTAATATATGATTGGGATTGAGTGCGTTACAATATTAACACTCCAAATTTTGTTATTGGAGCTCCATGTCCCATTGTTTTATTAAGAGGTTGACTAAAATACCGAGTAATTTTTAACAATCTTGACTATTCACTGATCCAAAAGTTTAACAATCTTTTCTTCTTAAATATCTCAAATATTTTATATTGCAATTATTTAAAATATCTCTATTTATTTCCTCATAAATTTTCCTATATTATATTGTTAATGGTTAATCATAATTTTATAGCCTTTAAAATGGTGTAACTTATAATTTAATTATATATAGAATATATTTTCTTAATATATATATATATAAACAATTTAGGTCAGGTTGAATCGAGTTATTTTGGCCTATTGATTAACCCATAAAAAAAATCAAGTTGTTTGGATAACCCACGAGTCAATCCAACCCAACCCATTTTTCTTGGAGCTTTTTGATTTGACCAATTTTCAATCTTTTTTTTTTTTTGGATTGCTTTCGAATTTGACCAATTTTCAACCCAATCAATAAACCTCCTAACCTAACCCGTTATTTTTGCATTGTGTTCGTATTTAATTCAAGCGTAAAGATCTCAGTTAATTGTATAATTAAGTAACTGAATAAGACGAGTGGGAAATGGTATAGAACCAATGGAAGCATCTTGATCAATTTCTTTGCAGGATGCCTCTCAAAGTTGCCTCTCGATTTCCAATTTCCTTAGGTTGTCACGCATTGGATCCGCGACGTGGCACGGCAATGCCCCTTATCCTAAAAGGACTTAGAGACATCAAGCCATGAAAATCAGAAGATATTAAAGACCATAAAATATTCATTGAAAAATCTTAGTCGAACATTGTAGTGGAAAAGATAATAACCCTAGCTATTACGTATTTAGTTCTAAAACATAAATAGAAACTAATCTATAATAATCTTAACAAATAGAGTCATACAAGGGAACAACAAAACTAAATAGCGATCACTAAATTATCTAAGTAGGGATTCCTTCAATCCAATCACCAACCCAAAAATTGTTCCTCGTCACCTTCCACGATACTGTCCTCTGCAAAAGGTTCACTACTAGAAAAAGAGTAAATAGCCACGGATTTTAGCCACGGGAAAAATCCGTGGCTAGGCCGTGGCTATTAGCCACGGATTTGGGGGAAATTTTTTTTTCAGGTTTAGCCACGGATTAGCCACGGAAACCCCGTGGCTAATTTAGCCACGGCTAAGCCGTGGCCAAAGACCGTGGCTAAATTTGGCGCGGCTTTTGCCGCCAATATATAGCCCCGGTCTAGCCACGGCTCAGCCGTGGCTAAATGAGCCACGGGTGATCCGTGGCCTATCCGTATCCGTCAGCCACGGCGAGACCGTGGCTAGGCCGTGTCTATTAGCCACGGCTCAACCGTGGCTAAAGGGGCTACGGTTTGTTTTTTTTTTTTTTTCTTTTTTACTTATTCAGTTTTGAAATGCTCGATTTAAATCGTTTTGTAACGATAAATGCGTCCGTTCCATTTCCTATTAGAACTTTTAAAAAAAATTACAAATAAATTAATACGTAATTAATTAATTGTTCTTATATGTATATATATATATGTATATATATCTATATGTGTAAAACTATATATACGTAACTATATATATATATACATGGGTAGATATATCTATATATATATGTAGACTATAGCCACGGATGCGTCGATCAACATATATACATTTATATATGTTTATATTGATATAGAATTATTTAAAAATATTTATATATTTTATATATTTATATATTTTGAACGTAGATATTATATATATTTAATATATTTTAAACGTAAAATATAAATTTATATATTTTGATCGTAAATTCCAACGTAAATTAAAGAATTTTTTTTTTTTAAAACAGGCCTTTAGCCACGGCTAAACCGTGGCTAAGGGCCTTTTTTTTTTAAAAAAAATTATTCTTTAATTTTAATAATCTGTATTTAATTCTATTGTTACAATAAATGTTTTATTTCAATTTTGATTATTACTCAAATAAAATATCATAACTAAATATATATATATATATAAAATCTATTTTTACAATATTCATTATTGTGTTATATATGAGCAATGCCTATATATGTACGCACATATATGTGCTCTTATCATTTCAATCGATCGACGAAGATATACATTAATTTGAATTTAAGTTTTGTAATTACCATCAATAATATATATTACTATATATAGAAGAGTATTATATGTAGAAGATTATTTATAAGCACGGACGCGTCGATCAACATATATATATATACATTTCTATATATATGTTTATATTGATATAGAATTATTTAAAAATATTCATATATTTTATATATTTATATATTTTGAACGTAGATATTATATATATTTAATATATTTTAAACGTAAAATATAAATTTATATATTTTGATCGTAAATTCCATCGTAAATTAAAGAATAATTTTTTTTTTAAAAAAACAGGCCTTTAGCCACGGATGGACCGTGGCTAACTTAACCACGGTCTAGCCACGGCTAAATCGTGGCTAAGGGCCTTTTTTTTTTAAAAAAAATTATTCTTAAATTTTAATAATCTGTATTTAATTCTATTGTTACAATAAATGTTTTATTTCAATTTTGATTATTGTTCAAATAAAATATCATAACTAAATATATATATATATATATATATAAAATCTATTTTTACAATATTCATTAATGTGTTATATATGAGCAATGCCTATATATGTACGCATATATATGTGCTCTTATCATTTCAATCGATCGACGAAGATATACATTAATTTGGATATAAGTTTCGTAATTACCATCAATAATATATATTACTATATATAGAAGAGTATTATATGTAGAAGATTATTTATAAGCACGGATGCGTCGATCAACATATATATATATATACATTTCTATTTATATGTTTATATTGATATAGAATTATTTAAAAATATTCATATATTTTATATATTTATATATTATGAACGTAGATATTATATATATTTAATATATTTTAAACGTAAAATATAAATTTATATATTTTGATCGTAAATTCCATCGTAAATTAAAGAATAATTTTTTTTTTTAAAAACAGGCCTTTAGCCATGGATGGACCGTGGCTAACTTAGCCACTGTCTATCCGTGGCTAAAGGCCTGTTTTTTTTTTAAAAAAATTATTATTAAATTTTAATAATCTGTATTTAATTCTATTGTTACAATAAATGTTTTATTTCAATTTTGATTATTGTTCAAATAAAATATCATAACTAAATATATATATATATATAAAATCTATTATATATAGAAGATTATTTATAAGCACGGATGCGATCGATATATGTTATCGTTTAAGTTGATTATTTTGTTATATATATATATATGATATATATGTATATATACTTTTCCGATTTACGAATGATTGCCCTAATTATATTATAATATTATGTTAGTGTAATTAATTTGAAATGTTAGGAATAACGCAAATTAAAAACGTATCAACCGCGGATAAAAAAATATCAATGTAAAACACGAAAAAAAAAAAAAATACATGTTAGCCACGGCCTGGCCGTGGCTAATCCGTGGCCAAGCCGTGGCTAAAATAGATCGGTGGCTTCACTTGCCACGGATTAGGCCGTGGCTAATTTGAAATTTAGCCACGGCTTAATCCGTGGCAAGTGAAGCCATATATATATGTCACTTGGCTTTTTTTTTTCCCCTCCTTCTTCTTCCTCCTACCAAGGTAAACCGCCCCTACCCCCCCCCCCCCCCCCCGTCCCCGTCCCCGTCCCCCCAACCCCCCCCCGCCTGGCGCGGCGGCGCCTCATCGCCGGCGACCGCCGCGCCTCCTTTCCCCCTCCCCGACCCGCGCGCCCCCGCCGCCCGCCGCTTTCCCCCCCTCCCCAACCCGCCCAGCCCGCCGCCTTTCCCCCTCCCCAACCCGCCCAGCGCCCCCCCCCCAGGCAGCCCCAAACCCGCCCCCTTTCCCCCCCACCCACCAGCCCCTACCCCGCCCCCCCAACCCCCAGCCCAAACTGCCCCCCTCCCCTTTCTAGCCCCAAACCGCCCCCCCCCCCCCCTCATTATTATTTTTTTGTATTTTTTTGTGTTTTAATTTGAAATAAATCTAATATTTGTTTGTTTGTTTTGATTTTTTTGATAATTATTGTTAGGTTTTTAAATATTCACAAGTTTGGTGCTCCAAAATTGAAGGTATGATTTAAGTTACCCAAAATTTATTTTGAGATATGTATGTATTGGAAAATGTATATGTGTGTATGTATTAATTGAGATATACTTTATTTTGGAAACATTTGATATTGGTGAATGAGAAGTGTAATATTTATTTATTTTGTTCATAAAATTTGATTACGAATATGAAATGCATGTTTGTACGGTAGTATATACATTTAGGGATATGTTTTGATGAGATGCATCTTGTGATGAGATAGGCTTTGATAAGATATGTAAGTTTATAAATATGATTTGATGAGATATGTTGTGAGGATTCTATGTTGTTTGTTGATATGCTTTGATGAATACGGTTTGATGAGAATATTTTGAGTTATGCTTTGATGATTACGTTTGTTTTGTTCGTTAAATTTGATTTGAAATATGAGATGTGTATTTTTACGGTGTGTTATTGATATTGTCTTTAAATATATATTTGTTGGCAAAGTTTAAATGTGATTGTTCAGTAGTGACTAAATGACATAATTATATTTGTTACAGAAAATGGATAATATACGTGTGAGTCGAAGTTGGATGTACAATCGGTTATTGCCCGATCGAACAAATCTTACGAATGAATTTTTATTGGGTTTGGGTCAGTTTATTGAGTTTGCAACATCACAACCACAATACAAACTTGACAACGATTGTATTAGGTGTCCGTGTTTTATATGTGAAAATGGAAAATACAAGAGTGCTAACAATGTAAAATATGATCTTTTAAAGTATGAATTTCAACCAAATTATTGGTATTGGACTGCAAATGGGGAGATTGCTCTAGAAAATTGGAATGTTGATGGTGTCGGTCCAAGTTCCTACAATCATGTCAATATCACAGAAGGGTTAAGAAATTACGAAAATTTCGTCTATGATGCTATGGGACAGACTTGTGGTCATGAAAATAGGAGGGGGCAAAATTCTAAATGAAATGCTGCTGGAATGAGTCATATTATTGAACAATCTCATAATAACGAAGCTCAACAATTTTATGATTTGTTGGAGGCAGCAAACCGTCCGTTATGTTCAGGATGTGAGTCACACACGGAATTATCACTGACTCTTCAAATGATGACATTGAAATCAGATTATAATATGCCACAAGGATGCTTCGATAGAATGGCTGATCTTATAAAAACATCAAATCCGATAGACAATCATGTTCCCAACAATTATTATGAAGCCAAAAAATTAACGAAAAAATTGGGACTGATATCTCTGAAAATTGATTGCTGCGTGCAAGGGTGTGTGCTGTTTTATAAAGAATATACTCACTTGGATGAATGTGCATTATGTCAGCATCCTACGTTTAAACCATCTCGTACGGGGAGCAATAGACGTGTTCCTTACAAAAGAATGCACTACATGCCACTAATCCCACGTTTGAAAAAGTTGTATGCCTCTGAAAAATCAGCCAAACAAATGAGGTGGCACCATGAGCATGTAGCAAAGTCTGATATGTTATGCCATCCATCGGATGGCATAGCGTGGAAGCATTTCAATGAGAAACACCCAAACTTTGCCGTTGAACCGCGAAATATTAGACTTGGACTGTGTGCTGATGGATTTAATCCTTTCAACCAAACTTCGAAATCATATTCTTGTTGGCCGGTTATTATTACCCCCTATAATTTACCTCCCGAAATGTGCATGACTTCCCCATATATGTTTTTGACATGTTTGATTCCTGGGCCGCGCAATCCAAAGGACAGAATTGATGTGTATTTGCAACCTTTAATTGACGAGTTGAAAGAGTTGTGGTCAGACGGGGTTGAAACGTTCGATGTCTCGAGTAGACAAACTTTTCGTTTAAGAGCTGCCCTTATGTGGACAATTAATGACTTTCCTACATATGGAATGTTGTCGGGGTGGATGACGTGCGGGAGACTGGCATGTCCAATATGTATACACCATACAAAATCTTTTAGATTGAAGCATGGTGGAAAAATAACGTGGTTTGATTGCCACAGAAGATTTTTGCCAGAGACTCATCCTTTTAGGCATAATAAAGATGCCTTTTTGAAAGGAAGACGAGAGCGATCTGCGGCTCCCTCTCGAATGACGGGTGATACAACTTGGGATGTCGTCCAGCACTTGCCCAAAGTAACCGATTTGCCCGTCAAGCACTCTAAAATTTTAGGTTACGGTGTGGACCACAATTGGACCAAACAATGCATATTTTGGGAGTTGCCCTATTGGAAGGATAATATTGTCCGCCACAATTTGGATGTAATGCACATTGAAAAAAAAATTTTGACAACATAATAAATACTGTCATGGATGTAAAAAACAAAACAAAAGATAACGAGAAGGCTAGATTTGACTTGTTGGAGTATTGCAAGCATCCGGAATTACATCTACAGTATCTTCCAAACGGTAAAGTGTTGAAGCCAAAGGCCACATTCACTTTAACCATTGAACAACGCCGCGAATTATGTGATTGGATTAAATGTTTGAAGATGCCTGATGGGTATGCATCGAACTTGGGAAACTGTGTTGATCAATCTGGAACAAACCTGCTTGGTATGAAGAGCCATGACTGTCACGTCTTTATGCAACGTTTGCTCCCAATAGCGCTAAATGCACTCGCACCTAATGTTTGGAAGCCTTTAACGGAAATAAGTCAATTTTTTAAAGAAATGTGCTCAACAGAGTTAAGTGCGGCAAATCTATTACAATTGGATAGTAACATTCCTATTATTTTATGCAAATTGGAACGCATTTTTCCGCCTGGATTTTTTGACTCAATGGAGCACTTGACTGTACATTTGCCGTTTGAAGCTGCGATGTGTGGTCCAGTGCAATACCGGTGGATGTATCCTTTCGAGAGGTAGTTTAAATAATTATGAATTTTAAATTTCATGTATTAAAAGAAATAATGGAAACTATCAATTATAAAAACTTAAAACAACTTACGTTTGTAGGTACTTACATAACTTAAAGGGAATGGTGAAGAACAGAGCAAAAGTTGAAGGATCAATATGTGAGGCATACTTAAACCAAGAGTTGTCGTATTTTTCATCTTATTATTTTGAAAGTCACATCCACACCAAAAGTACAAGACCTCGTCGTAATGAGGACAACGTCTGTTCTGATGATGAGCGACATTATATATATGTGAGTAAATGCAAGGAACGTTATTTGACTGATGATGAGTGGAGTAAAGCTGCATTACATGTACTCATCAATTGTGAAGAAGTTGTCCCCAAACTTGAGTAAGTATTATCTTTAACAATTTATATATAATTTGTTAAGATGACTCTGATAAATTTTCAATACTTTGTAGGATGTATAGATCAGCCGTTCGATACAATTGGCCACACCTAACTGAGCAAGAGATTGAGGAATCCGTCGAGAATAATTTTGTTGAATGGTTTAAACTCTATGTGAGTAATTCATTGTACATAATAAATACTTAGCCATATTTGCGTCTCACACACTGTGTGGTTTAAAAAAAAATCTTTCATATAATATATTGATTGAAAATATTCGTATATGTAGGCGCATAATCCAAAAAATAATGTTGAAAATCAGTATTTGCTTGATTTGGCTTGGGGTCCAATGAAGAAGGTCAAGACCTTCAATAGGTTCTACTGTAATGGATATATGTTTCATACAGAAGATATGACCCCACATACGAAGACCTCAAATTCTGGCGTTTGTGTAATAAGTGATGGGGGTACAAACTTTTATGGTATGCTCAAGGAAGTTATCAAATTAGAGTATCCTGGTGAGCCTCAAAAAAAGGTTGTGATGTTCAAATGTATTTCGTTTGATTCGGTATCGAATAGGGGTATAAAGGTACACCCCTAGTATGATATTGTTGAAGTAAAAATAAATGAGAGATACCCGAAAGATGATCCCTTCATCCTTGCGCAACATGCATCTCAAGTGTATTACGTCCCTCACCCCGGTACTAGAAGAGATAAATCGCAGTGGCGATTTGTTATCAAAACAAGACCACGGAGTCGAGTTGTGAGCCAAGATAATACTGATGACCCATTGCAAGAGTCATCTGGCTGCGTGAATGGTGTCATCAATAATGAACCGACGGGTAATCTTGCTGATTCTACGGGTGCTGTTGAAGAGGTCAATCAATCATACACTGAGCACATGGCTAATGATCATATATTAGTTGATGAATTGGGTCAAAGTGTCGAGGCAGAAGAATTAAACTCTGAGTTTGAAGAAGATGAGGAGGATGATGATGAAAATATGCCTCAGTATGACGATGATGCTGAAGACGAAGACGAAGACGGGGGTGAAGAAAATGAAGATGAAGAAGACGAAGATGATGATGAGTAAAATTTACTATGAATGTGCATTTTGTTTGGTTTGATTTTTCTTTGCTATAAACATATATACATATATAAGTGTGATTGCTATGATTGTTGTTTAGTGGCTGATTGAAATATTCAATGTAATGTGAAAAGACTCATGTTAAATGATATTTTTGCTATGAATTTTTTAATATAAATATAACAGATTTGTGCTGTTTGATGTTTTTATTATGAATGCAGATGACAGGTTCTAGAAAGGGAAAGGATAAGGTCACTAGTAGTGGAGGAGGTTCCAACCGCCGTGGCCTCCACATGCCCCCTACGACGGGCCTTCACATTCGAGACGAGCCGTATGACGACTCTCATCATCAGACACCAATCCCTAGCGATGATGAGCCTATTACTGATGATATGCTGACGGAGACTTCCGGTAATAACAGAATTGATGGAAAGATGGTTATTTATCCACGGGGACATGAGTAAGTTTGCTTTTGTATTGCCTTTAAGTTATAATTATTCACTTTTTGATTGTTGTTTAAATAACAGTTATATTTATTAGGTTCAATCTTGCTTTGGAGACCGTGAGGACGATCGCCCGTATTTTCACAAACGGGTATACAGAGCCATGGGAGAGGTGGAAGGAGATCCCTATACAAACTAGACACATGTGGTTCGGCGAATTCCAAGTAAGTCTTGATGCATATACAAATTTTCTTTTACGTTTTTTTCATTCGTAATTTTGTAAGTTTTCTGTTTTTTCATTGTGTAGAGGGTATATTATTGGCGACCTGACCAACATGACGCTATTTGGAAAACTTTTGAGCATAAGGGATCAGAGCTCCTGAAGAATAGGCTAAACAAGGCTCGTCGTAATAATAAGAGGCCGAAGTGGATCGGAGAGGACGCTTGGCAAGAGCTGCAAGCAAAATGGGGGTTGCCCAGTTTTCTTAAAAAGAGCGCAGTGAACAAAGCTAATCGGGCATCCGATTCTTGTGGAAGGGGAATAACCGACCACAAAGGTGGTTCCAAATCTCACCTAACTTATAATGACGAGCTGGTTAGTATCTGTATTTCATAAGTACTTCAAAATCATGATTTACGGGTGATTATTGTGTTATATAGTATTAAAATATTACATGTCTTATCACAGGAAGCTCAATTGGGGTATAGTCCTACCGTGGATCAGTCATTCCTACATCTTTACTCTTATAAAGATGAGAATAGGGAAATGAAATGGGCTGATCAGAGGGCGGAGCGTTCATTTGTGAGTATTCATTATTTTTCAATTATAAAATTGGTTTTTTTTGACATTGTAACTAATGTTTCAACCTCAAAACTCGTAGAACGCATTTAAGGAGAAGTGGGAAGAAATTAATTCCCAGCCGCCTCCTCAATCTGCTGATGGCACCCCCCTATCTCGACCATCCAAGCTCGATGTAAGTCAAAATAACTTTCATGTTTTTCATATTTTAATATAATACATAGATACATATTAATGATATATTATGACTAAATCTAATTATATTTACGGATTTATAGGTGTGGAAGGAGACTGTGGCTAAACCGAATAAGGGTCGTTGGTACGGCGTGCCAGGTGGATCACCTAGTACGGGAAGTTCGAGCTCCCAGACTTATCCTCCGAAATGGGAGGATCCGGGTACGATTGAGTTGAGGCGAAGGTTCGACAGGTTCGAGGAGAAACAATCATCTGAATTAACTGAGGTAAAGTAGACCCTCAATGCCGTGCTTCAGAGCATTCAACTTTTGACCCAAGGAGCAGGCACCTCTTCGCCTAATCAGCCATACCCGTCAGCTGGTTCACCTCATGTACATGTACAGTCCACCCCCTCCCAACAGAGGGGTTCTCGTAGGACTTCATCGGGAGGACAACGATCCACCTCTAGACACACTCCTCCAAATTACATGCGTGATGACGAGCACAATGATAATGATGACGACCTTTTTAGACATTGACACGTCTTGATATGTTAATAACTTGTACTCTCTAACTACTATTAGTAATATTTGAATCTTTCTACATTGTAGTCAACGAAATATTTGGTGTTTGTTGGATGATCCGTGATTGTTATTTTGGTTTCTATTTGATGATGCATTTGGTGTTGGCCGATCCGTGATCGTTATTTTAGTGTTTAATTTGATGATGCATTTGGTATTGGACGATCTGTGATCGTCATCTTGATCAGATACATTGGAATGTTTGGGTTTTTTGATTGCAGGCTGGTTCGGAACGAAAACAAATCAAATTTACAGATTTCTGGCTGAATTAGCCACGGATTAGCCACGGCAGAACCGTGGCTAAGGGCCACGGCTTGGCCATGGCTAAGGGCCACGGCGTGGCCACCGCTCGACCGTGGCTAAGTGCCACGGCTTAAGGCAACGGCTCGACCGTGGCTAAGTGCCACGGCTTGGCCACGGCTTGACCGTGGCTAAGCCGTCGCCCTTAGCCACGGCCAGGCCCCGTGCAATGTTTGGGTGGCCAGCCTTGGCCACGGTTTGCCCGTGGCTAATAGCCACGGTTTGACGGTGGCTAAGCCGTGGCTAAGCGCAGCCGTGGCTAGCAAGCCGTGGCCCTGGTTAGCCACGCCAGTTTTAGCCACGGATAAAATACGTGGCTAATCCGTGGCTGATTCCCTTGGCCACGGATTTTTTGCCAAATCCATGGCTAAAATCCGTGGCTAAAAGCCTTTTTTCTAGTAGTGGTTATTAGTGGTGTGAGCAACACTCACCCAGTAAGGGGCTCTCTTGACCCTCTATCGGAATCGAGCAAGTTATATACATATATAGCAGGAAAATCATACTTATAAAACAAACAAGTTTCAAGATCAAGGCTTTACACTTTCAAGTAGCAAAACATATAGCATAACAGAATCAGACACATTCATTTACATATCTATGCTCGCGAATATTTGGAATCTCTATTGGCTAACTTGATCAAGCCCTAACTCTAACCCCGTTAGGTGGGTTCGGACACTACTATTATTACCCCATATAAGGGCCTTAACTATAACCCCGTTAAGTGGGTTCGGACACTATTATTATTACCCGAATGAGGGCCTTAAATATAACCCCGTTAAGTAGGTTCGAAAATTGCTACTGTACCGGGTACCCCATAGCTCGATCAAAAATTTCGGAACTTGTTCTTACTGATAGTATTCCAAGTATTCAGAGCATGTTCATATATACACATATAGCACAACACAAAACAATTTTTAACTTTACATAGAGAAAATTCATAAAATAGTATGCTCAAATCCACTTTTTATATAAGAAAATAACTTATTTAACAAAAGCATAAATTTTAGAAAAATGAATTTTTATAAAATAAATAAAGAGAAGAAACCACTTACTTGACCTATAAGTATTCTTAAACTCTAACAACTTCGTAGCCAAGTCCTATTCCGGATCAATCAAATCTAATTGAAAAGAATAAGGATAAGGTAATCTATAATGATATACTAAACCTGAATATAATTAACCTATTAATGATCGTTTCCTAATTATCAGTAATATCTAATTGCTATTGCTATCAGAAATAACGTCTGTGAACGTAGGGCAATTTTAACTGTCCAATTTGGCGAGCTTATTTTACAGCCGCATTGCCTAGGGAATGGAAAGCGAAAATTGGGATCATTAGTTACTTGGAATTACAGTTTCAGCCATTGAGTTACCGCATTTGGGTTTTGAGATGCAGTTTTTTTAGGGCTCCAATTTCATTTTCTTTCTGAATTCTAGATTACCAATGTTGCTTTCTGCTCCTCTCACATGAAACCAACACTAGCCTGGTCATTATGAACATGACCCATGAATCAATCTGGATGGGTTTTTAATTATACTTTGCTAATTTTTGAAATTTACTTTTAATTTGATGAGTGTTTTTTTATTATTTTCGGTGCAAACTTTGAATACGCTTGAATTGGTGCATACTAATTGCAAGAGATTTGTTCCGTAGGTATTCCATAGGTAATTTCCATAGGTTTTCACTGTTTTCTCGTAGTGTGACTATAATACTTATTTATATATATCACTTTCTCCAATAGGCGCTAAAGATTGAAAAAGTCCAGTGATTAAGAGAGTCTCTTTTGAGATCTCCAAACACATTTGAAGTGTATATTGTAATAGATATACAACAGAGTTCTTTTGAAAATTTTCTTATATATTAAGATTTGTATTGTCGATTCCACTCAAAGGTAGTGTACTTTAGGTTTCTTTGTTCTCTTCAACTTTTTTTTTAAAAAAATTAGTCATCATGAAACGCAATCCCTGCACGCATATATTCATAATAGTTGTGGGGGCACATAATTCCTGCACACTATTTATATAAATTGCGATTCATTTTTTTTTTGTGTAAGTTTTGATAGTAATTAATTTATAGTGTATATCAATATAAATTTTTTTGCATGTACTAAGGATGCGATTATTATAATTTAAAGCGTATCAAAATATATAAATTTCAAACAAAAAAATCATAATATTTAGGTTCAAAAAATTTTAAAATTAAAAAAATATATATATGCTGGACTTAATGTCTCACACTTCAATTCGCAATAATTTAAATATTCTTTAAAGTCACCAAAAATAGTTCTAAATTAATATATCTTTTAAAATTTGGTATATTTTCCCTTAATTACTTCATTAATTGCATGATATCTTCTCGTTCCTAGAGCTATTGTAGTCGAATGTTGTAAGTCTCTTAAAGCATGTAAAGTAATTTCACAATTTGGTTTACTAACTGCACTTACAGCATGGCTGAAACCCAACTTCATACTGAAAAATGCTAGGATAGTTCATATTTGCTAGGATAGTAATTTCACAATTCTTTCAACTACCCCCAAAACCCCAACTTTGCTCAACATAGTTTTCTACATCTATAATAGTGTTTTTGTTTAAATTATATTTTTAAAATTAACTGAATGGGACGGATGAGAGTCTAATTCTATCTTATTTGTTCTTCAATGCAAATTTAATATCACACGGCTTGAGAATGCGAAAAACTGGGAAAACTGTGCAAAATTCTCATAATCTAATATTGAATATCAATGACGAATCGCAAAGTTTACAAACAAAGCTCACTTTGTATCATTTAAGAATTGTAGTCAAATTTCTAAATTTGAATATTATCGATTTACTAAGTTTAATAATTTGTTCGAATGAGTTTATGTTCTTTATTGCAATTGCTGGACTCAAAATTAGTACTCGGTACCATTTAGCTACAGAACACAAATACAACGCATGTCAAAACAGATATTATTCTCTAACTCATGTAATATGATTGATTCTACTTGTTTGCGGCTCTCTAGCAACAATACTAATATTGGTGATTAAGTCTGCAGGACACTCAAATCATAACATATAGTTAAGTTTATGCAACCAAGGAGAGCCATAAAGTGTTTTTTCCATTTGTTAAGGTTTGTGCTATATATTGAGCACAAAAGGATGTTATTCTTGATGGCAAATATAGACGACAATATAAATGAAAAATGAATGTGCTCAAAAACAAATCAACCATATAAAGTATGCATATGTGAGGATAAGTGGGCTCATCTAAAAACATCGAATACATCACATGCAAGTGGGCTCATCTCAACATACTTAGCACAATATTGTTATTTAGTATTTGGACAAAAATAATAACTTGTAAGTAATATTCTTATCCATATTTCATGAATATTGATAGTATTTAAGATACCTAACACGGAGTTATCATTTAGTATGTGGAAAAAAATAATAATTCGTAAATGGTATCACATAATTCATAAATATTGACTACTGAAACGGCTAGCAATATGCATTTCTTTAGATCGACAAATTGCCAGCAGATTAACAAAAAATATTCAAATGTTTATGACTATCCATTATCTGACCAAAATAATCTTTTTTCTCGGCTGATTATTTTGCATCGATAAAACAACATGATATATCACATATTCAAGAATGTAAACTATAATATAGTTTCTTTCAATTTTTTCGTTTAAAATCACTAACATTTCGATTCACTTTGGCATTTATAAGGATATTGTTGTCTGAAAGCATGAATATTAATTGGTCGTTGTAGGCACCTCTTCCTCTCAAAGTTGTTCCATCTGCTGGACAAAAAGCTAAGGAAGAATTTTTTTTTGTCATTAATAATAATTTTTACACAGTACTTCTAATGCGACCTAATTAATTCTCACTATTTGATTATTTTTTTTGCATTCGACGAACTTAAAAACATTTTTGTTAATGCAATGCCATATACTGATGTTTTGGAGGGACAGACACAACTGTCAATCTTAGCAACCAAGTTGACTTCACAAAAGAATATAGAAACGTGGTGCTCACATTCACTCGGGTAATTCTATGACAAGTCGGTCTGGTACTTGTAGTTCCCTTAAAAAATTACGCAACAATCCAAAATTAATATATATCTCCAACATAATTCATTGAACCAACATTTAAATATAAAAAGTATTTCACTAAATAACAGGCCCTTGATAATTGTACTCCTTAAGCGTTGACCCAAATGAAATACACTGACAATTCGATCTCACAAATGATAGGGAATTTCTAGAGGATATGGTATGATAGCTAGACCCGTCACGGATTTGCTTAAGAAAAACAACTTTATGTGGACTGAATCTTCTACTATGGCTTTTGAGAAACTCAAAGCATCAATGAGTGACATTCCGGTACTAGCACTACCTGACTACACCAAAAAATTCATTGTGGAAATGGATGCATCCAATCTGGGGTTAGGGGCGGTTCTATTGCAGCAAGGGAGACCTATAGCTTACATGAGTAACGGGCTGTCAGGACGGAATTTATCCTTATCCACTTACGAGAAGGAAATGTTGGCTATTATGACAGCTATCCAAAAGTGGCGGCCTTACTTGATAGGTAAGCATTTCTTTATTAAAACTGATCACCAAAGCCTAAACTACCTCTTAGAGTAGAAAATCTCAACACCAAGCCAACAAAAATGGATGAGCAAATTAATAGGGTATGATTATAGTATCATCTATAAGAAGGGATGGGATAATATTGTAGATGATGCGTTATCATGAGTTCCCCATCCTTGTGCTACATCTGACAACATTCCAGTTTTCGTTTTGTGTGCCCAATTCTCCTCTTTTCAAATCCCCAATTCCACACTTTTTGCCCGGTCATCTAACATCAGCACCTTTCAATCACCTAGCCAGCCCCCTAATCCCAACTTACTCCAAGCCATAAAAGATAGTTGGACTCGTGATCCGTCCATTCAGAAATTGCTCCACAAGCTTGCACAGGATCCTACTTCAAAACCCCACTACACATGGAGGAATGGGGTATTGACACGGAAAGGACGATTGATGATTGGGAAGGATAAGGATGTGAAAAAACAATTGTTGGAGTTTTATCACGACAGTGCAGTAGGTGGGCATTCAGGAGTCACTAAAACTGTTCAAAGGATGAAACAGGCCATTTACTAGAAGGGAATGAAAACTGAAGTGCAGGAACACATACGAGAATGTGTGACGTGTCCCTTGCCTATTCCAGGAAGGATTTGGGAGAATATAAGTTTGGATTTCATTGATGGTTTGCCCAATTCAGCAGGCAAATGTTCCATTTTGGTGATTGTGGATCGTTTGAGCAAGTATGCTCACTTCTTGGTGCTCAAACATCCGTATACTGCAGTAACGGTGGCTCAGTTGTTCTTGGATAACGTATATAAGTTGCACGGGTTACCAAAGACCATTGTGAGTGATCGGGATTCTGTTTTTCTCAGCAGATTTTGGTAGGAGCTGTTTGAAAAATTACACGTGAAACTTTTGCCTTCAACGGCTTACCACCCTCAAACCGACGGCCAAACGGATGCAGTTAATAAATTTTTGGAAGGCTATTTGCGCTGTATGGCAGGGGAGAGGCCGCAGGTATGGAGCCATTGGCTATCGTTGGCAGAATGGTGGTACAATACCACATACCACATCTCCACTAAGTTTTCTCCATATGAGGTGGTTTACGGACAGAAGCCTCTCCTTCATCACCCATACCTTGCATTTGATTCCACGCTAGATGCAATGGATCGAAGTCTCCAGCATAGGGAGGCTACAATACCGCTATTGAAACACCACTTGACGACTGCTCAAAATAGGATGAAGGTACAGGCTGATAAGCATCGTAGTGAAAGAGTTTTTGAAGTTGGAGATTGGGTTTATGTGAAACTACAGCCGTATCGGCAAACTTCGGTGCGAACACAGCCCTATCATAAATTGTCGCCCCATTTTTTTGGTCCATTTAAGGTGGTGCAGCAGGTGGGAAATGTAGCGTACCGTTTAGAGTTGCCTTTGGACGCTCGTATACATCCAGTATTTCATGTTTCACAATTGAAGAGAAAGCATGGAGATAAACTCTGTCATCCTCAACTACCAGTTCATACCACGGCACACAGGCGCATACTTCTTCTTCCTGAAAAAATTCTTAATCGTTGTCTTGTTAATAAAAATCATAGGCCACTTACGCAAGTCTAGTAGTTCAATGCACCCGAGGAGGACAATTCGTGGGAGGATCTGTACTCCCTGCAGCAACGATTCCCTGAATTTGATCCTTGAGGACAAGGATCTTGTGATGAGGGGGGTAGTTGTAATGTCCAAAATTGTGATAACCAATTTTAGTAAGTGTTAGTGGCAGGTATTGAATAGAAGAAAAGCTGAAGGAGAAAAACACAACTTGGAGAGGAAGCAGCGATTACAAGGACAATAAAAGGAATAAAGAAAGCGTTGGGATTCACTTAAAGAAACGTTTAGCAACTTTGGACAAGGAGTGCGACTCTAAACAAGATGAAGAGAAAGAAGCAATCACATTTTTACTAAGAAGATTATGTTTTAGCATGTTAAGAGTTTGTTAGGGGTAGTTAGGAAGTTTGTTACAGCTATTTACAGAGAAAAGGGGAAGCAGAATATAAAAACCCACCTTCCCTTCCATTAACAGGGCTATGTCATTTTTTCCTGAGGATTTCTTGGTTTCTCTCTGAGCTTTCTTTCTGATTGTAACAAATTCTGGCTGTAACGAGATTGTTTGAAGTTAATTCTAATCCTTTGGCTCCACACTCGCTACATTTCGTCTCCCCCGATTTTGTCTGAACCTTACATTTTGTTTGAAGCGGACATCGAGCCGACACCTTCTTACACAGTCGCCGGCGATTTCGTTGGAGGCATGTCATGACCTTGGTATTAATATAAGGGCAGATTTGGGATTTCATCAATGTTAGCATCAAAGTTAAAAGTGTCACACGTTTCTTCTTTTTCTTCTATTGTAACTATATAACTAGGTTAATTGTGTAATTGAAAACCAAGGAATGAATTAAGTTTTCTCTCTCTCTTCTCTGCTCCCTCTCTCTCTCTCTCGTATCTCTGCAATCTTCTCTTTTCTCTCATCTCCTTCTCTCACCTGTTATGCTCTAGTTTCTATATTTTTAATTTTCAATTCTCTCAACACTATGGAGTATTTTACTACGAAATCCACATCTAACCAGCCGGGACATGACAATTGGTATCAGAGCCGTTCCGATCCCAGGGAACTGCTTGAAACCAGGCCCGAATCCGCATATACCAGCGCTTCACGAACATTGGTGGTTACAATAGAGGAGATTCAAGTTCCTGTTATTGTGGAAGTACTACGCCAAGTGTTCGATCCATGTGGTGCGGTGGAGAAGATAGAAGTTCTTCCAATAAAGGAAAATTTTCAAGCATTGGTGAGATTCCAACTATCTCAATGTGCTAGTTCTGCAAAAAAATGTCTAGATGGGCTTTACATATTTAATGAAAGTTGTCTCATGCGTATCCAATTTCTGAACGAGAAAATTACGGAGGAGTTACTTGAACAAAATGTTGCTATTAAGAAAACTAATCGAGAGATATTGGAGTCTTTGAAACTAATTTCCATGAAGTTGGATAAAATGAAAAGTTTAGTGTCAGACCCTATAGGGCCAATACAGGCTAATGTAGCCTCAACCACAATGAGAAAGGCTTTTACTGATGCTGGATTTGTCCATGAAAATGAAGGATCACAGGAAACAGAGGGAAATGAGGCTAAAGAAGTCAATGGGAACCACATGTTTGACAAAATGCCTGTGAAAGAATTCAATAAACTGAAAGCAATGAAACTCAATTTTGATGTGTTTGATGGGATGCCAGAGAACAAAATTAGGGAACAAGGGTTACCAGAAATGGATTTCAAAGTGCTTGATCAAATCTCAGTGGAGGAACCAAATAAACAGAGGGTTGAAGCATTGAATGGCAGTTTTGTGATGAAGAAAAGTGAAGATCCTCTTCAAGGTATAATGAAAAATGAGTTGGTACTTACAAATAACACATTCTCCAGAGTCTATAAGCTAATTATGTTGTGTGAAGGCAAACTAAGGAGAAGGAGCTCCAAGGAAAATAATGATGAGCAATTTTATAGTGGGGCTGGAATTTCCTTACACTATAGTGGCGGTAGTGAAGTTGTTGTCATTGTAATTGACCCAGGTGGAGATCTTGCTTGCAAATGGAAATCATGGTTGCTTAGCGCTTGTGATCTTGACAATGGCGTCAAATGTTTAGGTCATTGGCATTATGATTCATTACGAGTTATGCAATTTACTCCTTTGGTGCAAAAATTTGACTCCACCCTTGTTGTGATGCTTATTGAGTATTTTGAGCAAAACGATCAACAATATGGAGTTCCGTATGGGTATCACTCGTTTTGTGAAATACCAAGAGAGTGAAGCATTGTATGAATGAATCCGATTTTATCGTGTTAGTCACATGGCATGATGATGGACGGATCGAAGCTTTCAAATATGAGCTCCAAGCAAATTCAAAAAGTGCTACACGGCTCAAATTCAGCGTATACATTGGTTATTTGGATATTCTTGGTGCAAGAGGGAATATGGTTGCTTTCTCCTTGAGGTGCGATCCTACAGATATTGGTGTCAATTCATGGAAGCTGAAATTTTGTATAACTGGTCCAATCGCTGGAGTGTTGGAAGACAACAAAATCTTTGTTAAAAATGACAATACCATTCTCTTGATAGTGCAAGATTGTCCGGAGCAAATCTCAAGAAATAGGACCAGAATTGAGCTTCAAGCTGCTATGAGAATTGTCCACTTAAATTTTATTCATGTGTTATGCATGATAGAAATGAGAGAGTTTGGTCCTGATGGCTATTTGTTCAAGAAGAGATATAGTGTTACAAGTAATGAGAATGAGCCCGAAGTGATTGATGGCCCTAGTATGTCTAATGGATGGTCTTTTGACGAAGAGGCACATGAGGCCCACTGCCAATATGCAATTCAAGAGAGCGAGAAAAAGAGAGCTACTGATAAGAACATGGTTCAAGACAAAAAATTGGGACAGTCAAGTGATAAAGAAATAGAGCAAGAATACTCCACTACAAAGATGAGAGGTCTTACTCATGCTACATTGGTTGGAAAAGATAAATGGAGACTCCTTGAAATGGCTAGCAGATGTCCCAATATTCTTCCTCAGATTGAACACTATGGATTCATCTTTGAAAGAAGTATCAAAATGCAACCTGACTTTGTTACTTGGTGTACTTTATTGGTTGATGGTAAGCATTGCAAAAACTTAGAGATTGCTCAAGTTGTTGTGGACAGATTAATATTTCTGGAATCTAATAATATTGAGCATTACAACCTTTTCATCAATATGCATGCTGAAATGAATGGATGGGGTGAGGAGGTAAGGATTAGAGCAC
Source organism: Petrea volubilis (assembly GCA_026212405.1). Classification (NCBI taxonomy): domain Eukaryota; kingdom Viridiplantae; phylum Streptophyta; class Magnoliopsida; order Lamiales; family Verbenaceae; genus Petrea; species Petrea volubilis. The sequence goes on along the minus strand of CM047881.1, from coordinate 15,050,453 downwards.
TCATGATGGAGTTTATATTGGAGAAGATATGGTCTAGCTTTAATTGGGTCGAATTAAGAAAGATGCATCAGTTTGCTGCTTGTGATATGGTGTATGTGTTAGATTCACAGCTTAAGCATCTTAGGTATCTATCTTATTTCGATTTTCCACACTTTGTCATCCATTATCAATATATACAAGAGACCTTCATTGGTGGAAATGAAAAGATAACAAAGTTGGAGATTGGAAAACAGATAATTCAGAGACATGATGCTCACTCAATGTTACAGGAAGTAAGAGCTAAGAGAACTGACCAACTCAAAGTCCAGTTTCAGATTTTTGAATATGAGGGAATATACAAGGGAAACTCAAGTATAAATTTGAAATACATTGAGATAGCTATCTTTCCTCGTGGCAATGAACAACATGCTGCTGTTTTTGCAGCGTTTGTTGTTGGAATGGCTTGTTTGATTGGAACGGACTTTGGTGCCAAGCTTTTTGCACTCCTTGCACAATGTTTTGAGGAAAAGTATTTGAAAGAAGACAATCCCTCCATACGGAATCTGACTTTTCTATTTTCCTACTTGTATGTCATCGGAGTTTGTTCAAGTGAGTTGATATATGATTTCCTAATAATGCTTGGCCTTTGCATGATAAGTAATTCAAGGGATGGTTACACTAAAGCAAGTCAGGAGCCGGTGCTACAGAAGTGTGAAGGTGGATCCTTGAGGACAAGGATGATTTCAACGGGGGAGAAATGTCATGACCTTGGTATTAATATAAGGGCAGATTTGGGATTTCATCAATGTTAGTATCAAAGTTAAAAGTGTCACACGTTTCTTCTTCTTTTTCTTCTATTGTAACTATATAACTAGGTTAATTGTGTAATTGAAAACCAAGGAATGAATTAAGTTTTCTCTCTCTCTTATCTGCTCCCTCTCTCTCTCTCTCTCGTATCTCTGCAATCTTCTCTTTCCTCTCATCTCCTTCTCTCACCTGTTATGCTCTAGTTTCTATATTTTTAATTTTCAATTCTCTCAACACTATGGAGTATTTTACTACGAAATCCACATCTAACCAGCCGGGACATGACAATGCAATCATCGCCCAGCCACTCCATCCCTCGAACCCACACAGTCGCCTCCTCCATTGCTCAATCGCAGTTTTATCTATAGCGATTCTCTCTCCTCTCAGGCACGACCTCAAAAATCAAGTAAGTTCTCAAATCAATCGGGGGAATTTGCTTCATGAAATCACGGTTCTGATACCCTTGTTTTCTTTGGGAATTGGTGATTTTATGGTTTTGGGCTTATCTGACTGGTGTTGGTGGTATAATTTGCGTGATTTTTTTTTTTTTTGCTGGAATTCGGTTTCTATTGTTCGAAATTGTTTGTTGTGAGTGCCCTTTTTATGAAATTGAATCGCGTGAATTTTTTTAGGGGTTTTACTGGTTATGTTTTCCAATATATGTTTAGTATCTCAAGAGTGACGAGTGAGAAGAAAGTTAGTGTTCTAAGAAGTTCATATACACAACATACATAAGATGCAAGATTTGGTGCAATTTTCGATATAGATTGAATATTAATCATTCGCACATTTTGTTAGTTACAAAGTAGGAGAATTAAGGACATCAAATATCTTTTCTTGTTATTGAGATGATTAGCATAAAAGAACTCATCTTGTAAGCAACAATGAACCAATAGTACCATGTTTTTGGGCAGTCAAAACTTCTCATCTTCTACATAGGTGTCTAATTGGTATTTTATGTTGTGCGTGCACGGATGAATGATCATGTGATATACAAAATCAATGATCTTTGAAATACCCCACTTATCTATCAAGGTCTTTCTGCTGTTCCAGTTCCAGAAATAATTACATTGACCCCCTTATGTATATTTAACAACCTTACACTTACCTCCCTTATGTGCAGAAAACTTACACAGACCACCCTGCACATGGACGTGCTACTCATTGTTGTTTCTGTTGTTATGCTGCTACCATGATGTGTTCTGTTGCTATTTTCTGTTGTAAAAGCAAGCTGTAGAGGCAGCATCACGTTGCTCATCGGGGCTGGGCATGTGCTGTCCAGCAGTGCTGCCTCTTACGCGCCCGACGGGCTGACTTGAGCACCTTCTGCTTTTGTTGTTGCCAAGCTGTGTTTTGGTGCTGTTTCTGCTCGCACTCATGTGTATTTGTTGTTTCCTAATACATGTATAAAGATTGAATACAAGATGTTTTGTCTTTCTGATGTTATAACTTATTTTCTACTTCAATTCAAGTAGTTATAAATTATGAATTCTTGGTGCAGACTTGTGTTTTTTTCTAGAGGATAATACTAAACTGGATTAAAAATGACCCATTAAAACTCCCAATCCCACAAAACCAAAGAGGCAACTTAGGAACTTGAAAAGGAGTTTCCTTATGAGCTAACGTATGGACCGTGGAAAATAATTCTTTTACTACGACAGTTTGGTAAATTACACATTCTTTAACTTTACTCAAAGTCAACGGCTAAAATAAGAGGGGATGGCGCTTTTATCCTTATCTTTCAATTAATTGGATTTTTTGTCCTACTACTATGGTTGTGTACATACTATAAGGAACTTCATATATATATGTATATATGGCATTATTTTTGTTTATATCTTACATTTAAACAGAATAAGTTTACTGAAAAGCGAATTGAGCTATTAATCCTTTGATCATGCATTAACAAATCATTCATTATTTATCCTTTTTTTAAAAGGGAGATTCTTTAAGAGCTAAAGTATTGAACCTTGGAAAATTATTCCTTGTGTATATATAAGTAACTTTTGTGCCGCGGTTAGTTATTGAATGATATATATACATATATATATATATTCAATTGTCAATAATATTGGACTATATTATTGTGTCTAATAACTTTAGTTGTAGCTTGTTGCAGATTGATGTTCACTTTGCTATAGCTTGAAGAAAATGGATGGAGAATTATTGATATTCTAGATAACAGGTCTGAAGTTTGGCAGTATTTTAGTAATTAGATATTGGGTTGATATTCACTTATAACATCTCTAACAACTTTCTTGATTGGGTTTTTAATTTCTTATTTGTTGGGTTATGCTACTATATCTTATTGGTTTTATTTGTCACTTATTGCAGATTAATGCTTATTTTTGCTATAGTTGGAAGAATGGATGTGAAATTGCTCATATCTTGGATAATCTTTATTGGAGTTTAGCATTGCTTTTATTTTACATGGATGTGGATATATAGAACGATATGAATAGAAAATTGTTCATCTTTTGGATAGTAGGTGTTGAGTTTGACATTTCTTTTTTATATGTATCTATGAAACAACTCGTTTCCATAAATACTATTATGTGAACATGTACAAATACATCAAAGTTTTTAGCATAATATTTTTT
>CM047881.1:14931693-15046567 GCA_026212405.1 Petrea volubilis | reverse complement strand
GAGAGAGAGAGAGAGAGAGAGAGAGAGAGAAGAACTGATGAAGCTGGATAGTGCAAAGAACTTGTCCATCTTTGTTTCTAGGGGGCTCACCTTCTCTTGCTGCGGCGGGTAGTTCTGTTGGAAACCTGGTGGGAGCTGTGCCCTATTCACATTCTGACCACCCCAAGAGAAATTAGGGTGATTCTTCCACCCTGGGTTATATGTGTTGGAATAGAGGTTATTAGCTTGTCTCCCCTGCATATTTCCGTGCATGTTCGCTCTTATAAAATTTACTTGTTCACTCGAAACAATAGGAAATGGACTCCCAAACGAGCAATCAGTGGAAACATGATTAAAATCACCACATAATTCACAAAAAGGTTTAGGGCTAACGTTCAAATTATTACCATTCAAGGAATCCAACTTATGAGTTAGAGCGCTTACCTGAGCTTGCAGCGATGCAATGGCATTGAGCTCTAACTTACCCCCTTGGTTCTTTTGAGTGGTGGATTCCGTCGACCATTGGTAATTATTGATCGCCATCTCCTGAATTAGGTTGTAGGCATCATCCACGGTCTTGGTAACCAAAGAACCTCCAGCTCTGCATCAATCGTACTCTTAGTGTTGGCCCCCAACCTCTTGTAAAAAGTTTGCACCACCATCCATTTAGGTAGTCCATAGTGGGGACACCTCCTTAACAACTCCGTATATCTCTCCCACACCTCGTATAGTGACTCCCACCTATTTTGGGAAAAGGTGGAAATATCATTACGTAGCCTGGCAGTCTTAGCCGGTGGGAAGTACTTCGTTAGGAATGCATGTGACAGCTGTTCCCAATTGGTTATGGACCCGCTAGGCACTGAATTGAGCCAAATTTTGGCTTTATCCCTCAAACAAAAAGGAAAAATCCTTAGTCTTATTGCATCGTCCGACGCCCTGTTGATCTTGATGGTGTCACACACCTCTAGAAAGTTATCTAGATGCTGGTGGGGGTCTTCATTCGGCAAGCCATAGAACTGCACATTATTAGTCACCATGTTTAATAAGGCCGGTTTGATCTCGTTGTTCGCCTCAATGCGCGGCCTTTGAATCCCCGTTCTCGCTTCTTCGGCTTGGGGTGCAATGTAGTCCCGTAATGTTCTTGCATTTTGATCACCCGGTGGGGCATTTTGATCATTGCCACCATTAACCCCAATGTTTTGGTTGTCAACCATAATACGTTCCTGAGCTATTCTAGCTCTTCTCATTACGTTCCTCCTTCTGTTGGCTCTTTCGATTTCGAGGTCCAAAGGCACCAGTTAAGCTCGTGAACTTGCACGCCTTGTGATCATATACCAAAAAGCACCTACACACAAAGGAACACAAACTCAACAACAAAAATGGTAAAAATAAATACTAAAAATAAAGAAATTTAGTCTAAACACAAGCTAGTATCACAGTCAAATGCGCCAATCCTCGGCAACGGCGCCAAAAACTTGTTGGGACTTGCGCAAGTGCACGCAATCGTACAAGTAAAACAAGGTGAGTAGAGTGTCGAATCCCACAGGGATTGTGATTTGGCCCGTGAAAGTGACTCGTGTTGTTTAGCTAAATGGATCAAATTGAGTGGTAGTTTTGTATTACTAAAAGAAACCTAAGTTCTTAATAAAAACAACTTGCGAATAACAATAATAACAAATAATCAATGTGGGAAATGCAAGTGCAAGGTGGTTTCATTCACCTAATTCGCTAGTCTAATCCAATCCCTAAGTTGAGTGGTTTCATGTTTGTGTGAAGCCTAGGAACAAATATATCCACAATCTCTCTCGAGCATTGCGGAATTGATTCATACAATTCCTCTAAGCCTAAGACTAACCAATTCTCATTCAATTAATCCCAACTTTAGAATTATTTGTATGAATTTTTAATCACTACCTTAAGGCTCAATCAATGTTAAATTCATTCTCATGCAACTTTAACCGAATTGATCTCGTCTAATTAGAGTTATACTCGTGAATTGTCTCTCGACCTCATCACGATTCTCAGCTTCGCTACTTAGGGGTGATCAAAGCCTAACCACGTATGAAATCATTAAACAAGAATCACACAACAAAAGACATACGAAAACAAATTCAAACTCACGGGATTTTCATAGAATAGCAAAAACGATGAACTACACCATCCTTACACTTAATTAAAATTAGTTCATAATGAAACTAAACATAAGAACGAAATATGGAAAAGAATTCATGAAAAGAGAAGAATTAAACTTATTTGCTGGAAATTTTAGGCGTAAAACTCTCCTCGTTCGGTTGTTCTTCCCTTGGTTCTTGATTTCTTGCTCTTCCGTTCTCCACAAAATCCCAAAAAGATAAAAAATCAAACCGCAGTAGAAAAAAAGATGAAAAATGATGATCCCCCCAACAAGAATTCCAAGAGTTCTAATCTATCTAGATTTTTAAAAAAAACGTCTCCCTTGGTTTTGGCTTGAATCTGGACTCAAAAGTAGTAGAGAAACGCCTTGCATATCTTTCCAAATCAGAATCTTAGTCAAAAAAGGAAGGTTGTTGATTGCTGTCGCAGACATTGCGTATATACGCAAAATATTTTGCATACATACGCAAATTCACATATTTGTTTTTCTTCAAACTCGCTGGCCTTGGGTAAGTACTCAAAATTTCTTGTGTACATACGTATTTTTACAGCCATTTTTCCTCTGAATTACTTGCATTGGGTTGTTACTCGAAATAGTTTGCGTAAATATGCAACTTCTGATTCCACTTTTCATGCCCTTTATGGTATTTTTCCCTTCTTACATACAAAACAATGATTTAGGTCAAACTTACGCACAATAAGGCCTGAAATGAGAAAAATACGTGATAAGTCCTACAAAATAAACATAAAAATCAACTATAATTACGGACTTATTAGTGTCACTAATTATAAATAGTGACTTTCAATAAAAACAAATTTATAAATAATGACAACTTAAAATGTTAAGTTTTACATATAATCATTTAGTAAAAAAATAAAAAAATAATTTCATTTCACTAAAATCTTTAATAACAAAATAAAATCTATTCTCATTTTATATATATCATTGTTGACAATTTTAACATTTCCGTAGAAATTTTATCACAGATATTACACACACACACACACCTATATATGCATATAATTTGTAGTGCTTTAAAGATAACTTTATTCTATATATGTATCTATATGTTTTTTGATACAATCAACTCGAAATATTCTAGATGTCAATTAAAACGCCATACATGCACATACACACTCACCCGAAGAGAAATGGGAGATAATAAGAGGGTTCAAACCCAGAACCTTAATGCTGCTAGTTCGAACCCCCACCATTTGGCTATAACCCTAGTGACTATCTGTGTCTATATCTGTAGTATTCTAATATTATTATAAGAATATAAAAGTGTGAATGACCTTAAGGTTTCTTGAAACTTTTAAAAGACTAAAGTATTCTTTTAATAGCATTTTTAAGGATAATTATGTAAATTAATTACTAGGATATATCTAGACTTCATATTAAATTAGATTTCTCGCATTGTATAGTAATCACTTTCATCAATGCCAAAAATATTAATAAAGCACATTATAAGACTAATATGAGAACTCCCCCTATTTAATCAAGGCCATACATGTGTGTGTTAAGTATCCTATATCGAATAAATATTGAGATGTTGTCTATCTTATAAAGGCTTGGGCAATCATTACTTTACAAGCTAGCTTTTGGGGTTGAGTTAGGCCTAAACCCCTAATATTTCTATGGTATAAAGATAATAAAAGGTTGAATTTAAGTGGAATTGGTTTTGTCGATCATTAATACATCAACTATCGATTTATATGTATATGTAGCTTTGTCGTGTATTACATATTGTATTATATATTAGTTTTATATATCTATATTTGTAGTTATAATATTTATCTACACTATTTAAAAAGGAAAGAGCTTTTATAAACTCAGTCCGTCTCACACCATGCTGCAGCCAAACTTTCCGTATGTCCAAAATATCCCTGAAGTTGATAGGCTTTAACTCAGATACAACATGTAAGATAATTCGGGGTATCATTAATGGAAGCGCGTATTAATTCCTTTCCTTATCTTAATCAATCACCAATAATACATGTAACGAATATTGACGAGTAGAGGGGATGATGTAGCATGATTTTGTAGCAGAGGGGCAAAAATTCCTCCTCTACTAGCTCATAACCCTTCTCCTTCCAACTCAAACACGATTTCAACTGCACTATCAACAATCTCTTTGATTCTAATAATAAAACTCCGAGAAAGATCTTGAAATACCACCATAAATTTATTTTGGGCCTTCATCAAAACCTCGCTGAGTATTTTACTGTGTAGGTCATTAATTTGTCAGTAAGTGCAAAATATGCATCACGTATTGTATTTACATACTTTTACTAATTCAACTTGCAGGTTTTATTGAAGCATTCAGTTCTAATTTGTAGCAAAATGTAAGTGGGTTTTTATTAATTTGGTTTCTGGTATCTGGCCTACTTTGGTGTTCCACTATTTTACTCCGCACTTTTATTTTGGAAAATGTGTTAGCTTCAACCATGTCAAGACGAAGCGATGTTACTCGATCGATTGATTATCCAATATTTGTGCAGGCTCGTTACAAGAACCTTCAAAAAGTTGCCCAATTATATGTAATGTAATTGTTATAAAATAAGTAGGCAAAATAGAAGAATGACACGGGTAATCCCTCTCCTTTAGATTTCTATCACCCCTAGCACGAATGGTTTGCTAGAGGTTACAGGCAATACACCTCCAGGATATATGTCAAGCCTCTACGAAAAATGGTTTCAGCAATAGCAATTTACTGAAAAACAAAAGTGACTGTTCTTGTTGTTGTTAGATCTCTAGATAGAACGTATGAGGCATATTTATACTAATCAGATATTGAAGGCTTGACTTTTCGTTTTGTAACTTTCAGCAGTTTCAGGTTAGTGGCCTAAATATTTATAGCCACTAAAACACAAAACGTTTGTAACTCCAACAGTTTCAAGAATTAAAACTGTCCGTTATCAGCCAACAAACCGATTCAAATTCAAATATAATGTTCTATTGTTTGCAATTCCGGTCAAGTCCCAAGCAAAATACATGCCCTTGGCTCCTTGCAACAATGCGTACGTGCGAAGTGCAAAGTGCGCCTAAAGCGCCAATGCGAATAAGCGACGCGAACGCGGCCCCGGCCCCGGCGCCGGTCCCTGGGCGCGGGTGGCGCACCGCACCACATGTGACCTCTTGAGTCTACTCTTAAGTTCCACAACTTAGTATTAGTAATCACATTTATCCTTATAAAGCAATAAATATTACATAATAAATTCAATGTGGGACAAAAGACGTTAGTTTTGCAAACAACTTATACACTTTTCATATACCCCTTATATTACAAGGTGTATATCAACAGTAATTAATGGATCAAACATATACACAAGCAACATTTTTCATTCATGTTATTGTTTTGGTATAAACGTGGAGTAGTAGGTATTGATTGACGCTGGATCTTCAAGTTGTGAGTTTGATGGTAGCAAATTTTAATATGCTAATATTTTGGACGCAAGCAAATTGAATAACAATTAGCTTGAGGACAAGGAAATAATAGAAAAAGGTGTTCAAGCTTTTCACCAAATGATAAACTTCTACACATGAACTAATTACTAGATCTCTAGTAGCACTACAAGAAAAAAAACGCCTTTTTTGGCGGATATTTTTGGTAGAATATTCTGTCGAAAAATTTGACGGAAATTTAAAAAAATAAAAATATATTAATTTTTAAAATTTTCGGGGGAATTTCCGTCAAAAATACAAAAAAATAAAAAATATTAATTTTTAAATTTTCGACTGAATTTCAGCAGGAAATTCTGTCGAAAATTGAAATATAAATAAAAAATATTAAAGTTCACATTTTCAGAGAAATTTCGGTGAGAAATTTTGTTGAAAATTTTAAAATAAATAAAAAATATTAAAGTTTAAATTTTCAACTGAATTTCGGCAAAAATTCCGCCGAATTTAAAAAATAAATAACATATTAGCTTTTAAATTTTTTGATGGATTTTCGACGGGAAATTTGGCCGAAAACTTAAAATAAATAAAAAATATTAAAATTTAAATTTTCAGTGAAATTTTGGCGAAAAATTCCAACAAAAATTTAAAAATAAAAAAATATTAAATTTTAAGTTTTTGGCAAAATTTTGGAGGTAAAATTCAGATGAAAATTAAAAAAAATTAAAATTTTAATTTTGCGGTGGAATTTCTGCGGAATATTCTATCTAAAATTTAAAAATATTAAATTTTTCAATAAATAAAAAATCTTCTTATTTGAATTATTATTATTATTTATTTTTAATTATTATTATTTGAATGGTTGTATGCTACATATGTAATATTTGTATATTAGGAAAAAAAAGTGATGGTAGCCCATTAGTAGGAGAGTTGTTTGCGACGTAAGAGGCAAGGGTTCTTCTCCCAGCGACCCAAAAATTCGAGGTAATTTAGAGCACATATATGCGCTTGCATGAGGCGTGTGGTGGAGGTCCTGGGTTCGACTCCTACTCTAGGTAGGGTAATTGGATTTTTATTTTTAAAAAATATAAAAAACGAATTTCGGTGGAATTTCGGGGAATAATTTAGCCAAAAATTGATTTAATTTATAAAACAAAATGCCGAAATTCTGCCGAAAATTGAAAAGTGACGAAGGATTATCTCGTGGATTCGTTCCGCTGAAAAATTCACATAAAATACCGCTTTTTCTTGTAGTATAGCATAGCATTAATTTAATTTCTTATCGCTCTAAACTTTTGTCACTCTGAACAATTATTTCAAAATGTAACCCAGTATGTATAGGTAATTTATATCTTGATAATGACATTATTTGTAATTGTTATCTTGTACCACTATATTAGTTTGTAATCATTTTCTTGATTAATTAAAGTTTAATAATTAGCATTCACAGAGTTGCACTCGAAAGAATGTATATGTGCACACTGCACAGGGACTTATTGTTGTATGTTTCGAGATTAAGCCAATGATTGATCTTTGAAGGGGTTTCGATCGGGTTGGCATGTAGTTGCTCTTTATACAATGGAATGGTCTAGCTAGGAATATAATTTCTTTGCTGTAATTTTTTGTATTTAGTGACATTTGGTGATTATGGCCAAGAGTGGACGAAAACGAGTCGATGAAGGGAACTCGTGGCTAATCTCTCACCATTTTCTTCGTCGGAATTTTGCTTTTATTAGAGGTGGTACTTTCTGAAATGACACAAAGATAATTGATCATTAACTTTAGACAAGACAAACAAATTAAATGGATTTTTTTTTTTCATTTTGTCACTTCAAATAATTATACTCTATTGTAATTTCATTCTTTTAACAAATTGAGGAAGTTCGATAAAAAAAAAAAAAAAACAATAAGAAAGAATTTGAAGGTTGATAAAATATGGTGGCCAAATTTTTATTTTTTTTTATAAAAAAATTCACATAAAAAATAAAAACAACATTAGTGTTAGGAATACTAGAAGTTGAACTTTTCATTTTTTTTTTTTTTTTTTGCCCTCATGTGAAGCAACATCCTCTCGTGTGGGGACATCACAAATGAAAATTCTAAAATTTTTAAAGAGCACAATCTGCAGAATGTTAGACAAATATTTAACATCTACCAAGAGTATTGCTCATTTAATTTTATGGGTAGTCTCACTCGTAAAATAAGATAATAATGTTACCACAAAAGCAATTTACAACATAAAAATATGTTGAATATTAATTAGCTTGAGGACAAGGAAATAACAGGAAAGGCGTTCAAGCTATTCACCAAATGATAAACTTCTACACATGAACCAATTTGCTAGACCTCTAATAGCACTACAAGAAAAAACGTTTTTTTTCGGAAGCTATTTTTGGCAAAATATTCTGTCAAAAAATTTCGGGGGACTTTGGCCTAAAAATTTTTAAAAAATAAAAATATATTAATTTTTAAAATTTTTGGTGAAATTTTCCGTCGAAAATTAAAAAAAAATATTAATTTTTAAATTATTCGACTGAATTTTGATTGGAAATTCTACTGAAGATTTAAAAAAAAATAAAAAATATCAAAGTTAACATTTTCGGTGGAATTTTGCTGGGAAATTCCATAGAAAATTAAAAAATAATAATATTAATTTTTAAATTTTTTGACGGAATTTCGGTGGGAAATTCAGCCAAAAATTTTAAAATAAATAAAAAATATTAAAGTTTAAAATTTTGACAGAATTCCACCGAAATTAAAAAAATTGAAATATTAATTTTAACATTTTTCGGCAATTTTTTGATGGGAAATTCAGCCTAAAACTTAAAAATAAATAAAAAATATTAAAATTTAAATCTTCGGCGAAAAATTCCATCAAAAATTTAAAAATAAATAAAAAAATATTAACTTTTCGGCGGAATTGTGGAGGGAAATTCAACCTAAAATTTTAAAAAAAATATGAAGATTTTAATTTTGCGGCAGAATTTCGGCGAAATATTCTGTTGAAAATTTAAAAATATTAAAATTTTCAATAAATAAAAAATCTTATTATTTGAATTATTAATTTTAAATTATTATTATTTTTTTATTTTTAATTATTATTATGAAAACAAAGTGATAAGAGCCCAACGACAAGAGAGTTGTTTGTCAACCAAGAAGCAACCCCAAAATTTGGGGTAATTTCGAGCTCGTATATATATATATATATATATATATACACGCGCGTGAGGGGTGCAGTGGAGGTCTTGGGTTCGACTCCTATGACTAAGTTGGGCAATTCGATTTTTATTTTAAAAAAATATAAAAAAAAATTCGACAGAATTTTGGCAAATAATTCTACCAAAAATTGATTTAATTTACAAAAACAACTGCCGAAATTCCACCAAAAAATAATTTAAATTTCGAATAAAATTTTGCCAAAAATATTTTGGCGGAAAATTTTCGCCTAAAATTGAAAAGCAACAAAGGATTATTCGGTGGATTCATTCTGCTGAAATTCCACTGAAAAATTCACAGAAATTGCCGTTTTTTCTTTTAGTGTTGCATAGCATTAATTTAATTTTTGATCGCTTTGAACTTTTGTCATTCTGACCAATTATTTCAAAATTTAATCCAGTATATATAGGTAATTTATATCTTGATAATGACATTATTTGTAATTGTTATCTTGCACCACCATATTAGTTTGTAAATCATTTTCTTGATAAATTAAAGTTTCATAATTAGCATTCACACAGAGTTGCGCTCGAAAGAATGTGTGTGCACACTGCACACGGAATTATTGTTGTCTGTTTCGAGATTAAGCTAATGATTGGTCTTTGAAGGGGTTTCGATCGTGTTGGCATGTCGTTGCTCTTTATACAGTGGCATGGCCTAGCTAGGAATATAATTTCTTTCCTGTAATTTTTTTTATTTAGTGACATTTGGTGATTATGGCCAAGAGTAGATGAAAACGAGTCGATGAAGGGAACATGTGGCTAATCTCCGATCGTTTTTCTTCGTCGGAATCTTGGTCTTCTATATTTCTTCTTAATTTTTTTTTCATAATTTGCTATTATTAGAGGTGGTAATTTCTGAAATGACATAAAGATAATTTATGATTAATTGATCATTAACTTCAGACAAGGCAAACAAATTAAATGGATTTTTTTTTTCATTTTGTCACTTCAAATAATTATTCTCTATTGTAATTTCATCCTTTTAACTAATTGAGAAAGTTCGATAAAAAAAAAAAAAAAAACAAACTAAGGAAGAATTTTCAAGTTGATAAAATATGGTGGCCAAATTTTTATTTTTTTTTTTGAAAAAAAATCACATAAAAAATAAAAACAGCATTAGTGTCACGAATACTAGAAAGTTGCACCTTTTGTTTTTCTGCGCCCCCATGTGAAGCAACATCCTCTCGTGTGGGACATCACAAATGAAAGATTTTAAAATTTTTAAAGAACACAATCTACAGAATGTTAGACAAATATTTGACATCTACCGAGAGTATTGCTCATGTAATTTTATGGGTAGTCACTCGTAAAATAAGATAATAATGTTATAACAAAAGCAATTTACAACATATATAATGTGTTGTATGATGGTAACCCTACTTACAAAATGAGATTAGCAATTCACACGAGATCTTCTATTCTAAATTTTTATTTTAAATCGCGCTTGATCTTCTATTCCAATACATAGAGATAATCATTATTGCTTATTAAAAACTAACATGTGCCCCGTACAATATACGGAAATCATAATTTATTACAATACATGAAAAGATAAAAAAATAAAAATGCTCTTTATATAAAATAATATTTGTTCTAAATAATTGTCAATACAGTTAAATGTTTAAATGAATAATAATATTTTTCTCCTATTTAAAGCTTTTAAATTCAAAAATAAATAAATAAAATAAAATAAAAGTATTCAAAAATTAAAAACAAAACTAAAATATAAATATATGATCCAAACTGAAGTTATGAATAAACTCTTTGGATATATTACAGTTATTAATGTTAAATTATGAGCTACTCTCTTAAAGTTAATAGATTACAAAATAATGGAGTATTATTCATATTGGAATGACACTATGATTTTATTTTTTTTTGAAAAAATTCCATATAACCCCCCGATGGTTCCAGAATAAAGCTAAAAATCCTCGATCCTTTGGTTTAAAAATATGCAAAAAAGTCCCCGTATTTTCTAAAACCATACGCGGAACCCTTCTTCCGTTAGACGATAACGGAGCTTGTATTGCCCGCGACTAATGTGCAAAAATTAATGGTTTTTGACACCTTTTTGTAAGTATATTGACTAATATATTCCTACACTAATAAATTTCAATATACTTATCTAATATGACAAATAAACCACTTTAATTTGTAAAATCACTACCAGAAAAATTGTTTATTGTGACCGAATTTTGTGACCGAAATCCTTCGGTCACAAAATATGGAGAATTGTAACCAATTTTAGGGAAGAATGAAAATACTTTTGTGACCGCCAAATCGGTCACAAAACAAACATTTCGGTCACAAAAAAATCAAAAATAAAATTTTTATTTGTTTATATTTATATTTTTGTCATATTTTCTAAAAAAATATTATCCAAAAGAAAATTTATTAATGTCACTGTAACTTTGTGACCGAAATTTAGGTCACAACAAAATTTATGTCTTTAAAGGGATTTTGTGACCGAAAAATCGATCACTAATATCTTTTCCTTGCCAAGGATTTTGTGACCGAAATTTCGGTCACAAAAAATTATGTCTTTGAAGGGATTTTGTGACTGAAAAATCGGTCACTAATATCTTTTCCTTGTAAATGATTTTGTAACCGAATTTTCCGTCACAAAATACCATGTCTCTAAAGGGATTTTGTGACCAAAATATCGGTCACTAATGTCTCTTTCATGTGAAGGAATTTGTGATCGAATTTTCGGTCCGAAAAAACATGCTTTTCAAGGAATTTAGGGACTGAAAAATCGGTCACTAATATCTCATCCTTGTGAAGGAATTTGTGATCAAATTTTCAGTCACAAAAAACCATGCCTTTCAAGAAATTTTGTGACTGAAAAATCGGTCACTAATATCTTTTCCTTGTGAAGTAATTTGTGACTGAATTTTCAATCACAAAAAAACAATGCCTTTCAAGGAATTTGTGAATGAAAAATTGGTCACTAATATCTCTTCATTGTGAAGTAATTTGTGACTGAATTTTCGATAGCAAAAAAACTATGCCTTTCAAAGAATTTTGAGACCGAAAAATCAGTCACTAATACCTATTCCATGTCAAAGAGTTTGTGACCAAATTTTCGGTCACAAAAATACCATGTCTTTCAAGGAATTTTGTGGCCGAAAACTTGGTCACTAATATCTCTTCCTTGTGAAGAAATTTGTGACAGAATTTTCAATCACAAAAAATCATGCCTTTCAAGAAATTTTGTGACCAAAAAATCGGTCACTAATATCTCTATCATTGTGAAAGAATCTTGTAACCAATTTTTCAGTCACAAAAATACCATGTCTTTGAAGGGATTTTGTGGCCGAAAAATCAGTCACTAATATCATTTCCATTTGAAAGAATTTTGCGATCGAATTTTTGGTCACAAAAAAATTAGTTCAATTGAGTGTTTCTGAAAGTGTTTGCAATTGAGTAATTAAAATCCAATTGAATTTTGAATTTGAGTAATTAACATAATTTAATTGAATATAATAATTTTGAAAATTTGAATATAATAATATATAACTAATTGAGATTATTAAAAATTAATATTAGATTATTTTAAATGTAAATGTTTGAATAATAGTTATAAACGTTAAAAAATCTTTTGGGAAGCAGTTAAAAAATTTGTCCAGTTATTATTATTTAATAGTGCTTAAAAACTTTTCACATAACACAAAACTCAAATCAGATGTGTTTCTCTAAATCTTCTCTCAAACCAAAAATACAAAAATATTTCTCTAAAGTTTGGTTTCATGATAATTCACAAATAAGAATTTATGCACAAATAAAACAAATTTTTTGATAAAGTCAAAGGTAAATGTAGAATTAGTAGAACTACTAAATTTACAAAAATTGATAAAAATTTACTGAAATTTATTTAGATAATTTAAATTTTGAATATTGCACAAATATATTTTAAGTATTAGAAAAATCATTTCATGCACAAAGAACATAAGTGATGTAGTGATTTGAAACCCTCACCTCAACCTAGAGGTCAAGGGTTCAAACCATATCAAGTGCAAGAAAAAATATTTCTTCTATGCTCAACATGCAAGGTCCTAGAGGGGTGGGCTGGGTTCCAGGAAGGGGGTAGAGGGTAGGGCGGGTGGGGCTTGATGAGGCACAAATATTTAATTTACTAAAATTTTGTGATCGAAATTTCGATCACAGAAAGTTATAGTGACCGAAAGTTCAGTCACAGAGTAAAAGGAATAGTGACCGAAATTTCAGTCACAGATTAAATCAAATTGTGACCAAAAATTCAGTCACTATTCCCTTCATTTTGTGACCGAACATTCAGTCACTATTATTTTTTCTGTGACTAAAATTTCAGTCACAAAATTCGGTCACAAAATAATCGGCCACAACTTCAATCATAAAAAAATTGTGACCAAGGTTTTCGTTACTGATTTATTCGGTCAGAGATTCGGTTACAAAACTGATTTTGTGACTGATTTAAGCCAAAATCGGTCACAAAATCAGTTGCAAAAAATAGTTTTTCTAGTAGCGAATGACAAACTTTAAAATGTAAAATGACAAACTTTAATTTCAATATTCTTTTTATCTTTAAAATGTAAAATGACAAACAAGTCCTTTTTATTTTTTGTTAATTATCTTTAAAATCTTATTTTCTTGTTTATTTATAAATAATCATTAAAGAAATTCAAGATAAATTTGTTCCTTTATTAAATATGAGTATATACATCTTCCTCTCATATAAATAAATTATAATAAACACACAAAAAAAATTATTTTGAGTTTTAAAAAAGTCATAATGAAATTTTATTTTATTTATATCTAAATATTTATTTTTTATTTCTTTAAATATAATCAATAAAATAATTAAATAATTAGAAATCTTTTTTATTGTCTTCATCGTGTTCTTCACCAAATTTCTAGAAAACCACCTCCTCCCCACCCCACTCCACACCACCCCATTTTTACTTCTTCTTCCTCCTTCCACCCCCACCCCATGGCACAACCACCCAACGCAACCACCAAGATGTTGTCGCCGCCACCACGATGTTGCTGCCTCCCAACCCTAGTCTCATCTCCTCTTGAAAATTATGAGTTCTCTTGAACCATGTCCGGGTCTCGCCACCCCAAACCTTATTTGAGTCAATTGTTGTTGAGATTTAAACAATTTTCGAAAAAAATTCAAGCAAATCTAGATTTGCATTTTCCTCACCATCGTGTGTGTTTGTGTGTGTCTGTCTGTCTGTCTGTGGTGTGTGAGAGGTATACATAATATATTATATGTTTGTGTGTGAGAGAGATATATAAATATATATGTATATATTATGTATAAGTGTGGGTGTATATATTATATGTGTATGTGTGTGTGAGAGATTGTATTATTTTTTATATTTAGAAATTAATTTGGTTCATTCATTTTTAAATTGAGATCTAATAGCTTACAATATTAAGGTATAACTGAAATTTTATTATAAATTTAATGCCGTTAAATTTAAACTAATGGCAAGGGTGATTGTGTAAAGTTTCAAAAAATATGGGGGGGGGGGAGGGGGAGGGGGAGGGGGAGGATATTTTACCTCTTTTTAAACCAGAAGGAGGTTTTTCTGCAGCTAAACATATATGAATGTCAATCATCATAAATTAAATTAAAACTAAAATTTAGTTTACGAAAAAATAATCAAAATAAAACTAAAAACATAAATAAAATAATAATTAAATTATGAAAGACCATGCACTCTTAAAGTTAGTTATACAGTTTTAAAACCCACATGTATAACTAAAAAATTAATTAAAACATAAAGAGAGCCTACAAATGTAAGCATGTACCGTAGTGTTCTATACATTTTGAGAGATATTATTGTCCCCAAATATAGAGAAAAGAAATTAGAAGTATGATAAAATTATACATAAATGGAAAAGAAATAAATTCCTTATATCCCACATGACAATAGATAAAAAGGAAAATATAATAAAATTTAATAATAACATGACACCAAGAAATAATGGGATACATAAAATCATCAAAAAGTTATAGCAAAGAAGCTCTTCAAATTTGATTCATAAATGCGTATACCAAACCTTTGAAAATATCTTTAATCATAAGTAGGAAAAAAATGTAAAAAGAATTAACAATTAAAGGATAGAATTAAAGTATTACTCAAATGCTACTTACATATGCATGCCACCATATGAAAACATAAATGAAAGAATGAACTAAAAAATTCAAAAAATCTTTAAAATATAATTGATCAAATATAAAAGAAAGATTAAAAAAAAAAAAACTTCTGAAACTTCAAGATATAATTGTTGGGACATTAATATAGCATAATATCATGAAAGAGGGGAAAAAAAAAGAGTAATCAACTAAATGGATAAATTAATTAGTACAGTAAAATACAAAGAGATGGTGCATGTATAAAATTAATTATGTAAGCCTGCAACTATAACATACCACAATGGTCATATATGAAAAATAAAATGTAAGAAAGAAAACAAATCAATTATTGTTATTATTATTATTTTGGTCAGGAAACAAATCAATTAAATAACATAAATTAAACTATCGACAAAAGAACACATAAATGTGAATGGAGTTATCAAAAGTTCTCACATCAAATTGATAATATGTAACACCAATCATAAGATGAATGCTGTAAACTCCACTTTCATGTTTGCTTGAATTCTGCCTAGAGCTCGTTGCATACATATAAGACTTTTGGGTCCCTTGTTTTCTACAAATTTGGCCAACTAATCCTATTGATATGATGATAGAAAATTAAAAAAAGAGAGAAAGAAACAATTTTATTTGAATCTATTTCTACAGTCCCCAAAGAAACCTTTTGCCCTAAACTTGTGTTTGCTGTAGAAGAACTCGTAAATAGAAAATAAGGAAAAATGAGACAAGAGGGTTTAAATAAGTTGTTCTTCATGCTCCAAAGTATCTTGAATGGTGTAGACATTTTGGATCTCCTTTCATATCTCAATTTATTTTGTTATGAATATTATAATTATATTATAAAATCGTTTATTTAGTGGAAATCAAAAATCATAGAAAAGTAGGAATATGTACTTGCACGTGTTAGTGGGTGAGTATGTGGATGAATGAGATAAGAAAACTTTTAATTATTTTTATCATTATTTTTTGAAAATAAAGTCAATCAAAAATTTTCTTTTTAATTAAAAAAATTCAAAAATCTGAAAAATTTTATTTGGTTAAAATGAACTGAATTGCAGGCAAAGACTGATGTCAAATATATAGATACTAGTGCAGAACCAACCCGTGCGCACCCGATATGAGTTTAAAAATATACTATCTGCAAGAACATAGTAATATAATTAGATATGATTAGTATAAATTTATAAAAGATAAGACAAAAAAAAAAGATAAATGGATAAAAAAATATAAAAATAAATTATATTTTGACTAGTAGAATAGATAAAAAAGTGACTAGGTATTAATATTATCTTAAGAATCTCTTAATACTTTAAATATATTTATTCTCAAATTTTAGGTCAATTCTTGAGCGTAAACTATATATTCCAACTTAATAAAGGTATAATAAAGAAACTTTTCTTCTCAAACTTAATTATAAAAATTACACTACTAGAAAAAAACAGTTTTAGCCATAGATTTGAAAAAAAATATCCATGGCTAAATAAAATAGCCATGGATAAAGTGGCGTAGCTAAATTTAGACATGACTTTCCTCTGCCACGGATTAGCCACGACTAGGTCTTGGCTAATGGCCGCGGATTTCCAGACACGGGCATTAGCCACAAACTATCCATGGCCAAATTTATCCACTTAATCTTGAAAAAGCCTAGTTGTGGCTAATCCATAATATAAAATAAAAATAAAAAAGCTGACTGACCTCCCCCCCCCCCCCACCCAAACCATGGATTTTCCATGGCTAACTTTCATAATTTAATGAAATCATTTATTTTGACAAGTAATATTAGAATCATCGGAGGGGTTGTAGCCACATTTAATCTTATATTCCAAATATGTGTTTTATTTTCTTCTTCATTGCATGAATATACATCAATTTTAAATATTTTATCAAGTGTATAATTAAGAAAATAATTTTAAACACATAGTTCTATAGCATAAATGTGTATTATAAAATAAAAAATAAAATAACATCTAAAATATGTGTTTTTCTTATATTGAAAATTATTTAGTGATTGAACTAGCAATTGTTAATTATAACAAATATTTAATATATTAATAGCAAAAACAAAAATGATCACAGCAAAAATTAATTTAGATAATTTATAGTTTGAATTTCGCATAATTTATATTAGTTAAGTACATCAAAAACTAAATTTTAAACAAAAATTTAAATTGGCGTAGTGGTTTGATACTCTTATCTCAATTAAGAGGTCAAAAGTTTGAACCACATCAGATTCAAGAAAAAAAAAAATTTACTCCGTGGCTAAAAGCTAGCCACAATCCATGGCCACGGCCAGACCTTGGCTAACAGCTAACTACGGCTAGCCCGTCGCTAATTGTACAATGCGTGGCTGATTAGTAATTTTACACTGAAATATTGTAAACTATCAATAACATTACATGTCATTAAATTATAGATAAAAATATAATATTAGTTATGCAATTGATCAATTACAAACTTTCAAAACAGATAATTAACTTGTATATATATACAAGTTATCATAAACGTTGAACTAAACTGATAACGAATACATACACACACACACACACACACTTAATGAATTATATATATAGTATAATCCAATATGTTGTGATATTATAATAAAATGGTAAAATCTAAACAAATAATTATGAACTTTAAGTTTTGTATTAACTCAATAGAACATTATAATATCGTCAAATAATTTAAACGATCATTGGTCGTTTGAATTGATATTCAACACACAATTGTATCATTCAATTATATAACAATTTAAAAGATTTATTTGAGTAATAATAG
This sequence comes from Petrea volubilis, assembly GCA_026212405.1. Classification (NCBI taxonomy): domain Eukaryota; kingdom Viridiplantae; phylum Streptophyta; class Magnoliopsida; order Lamiales; family Verbenaceae; genus Petrea; species Petrea volubilis. Next base: position 15,028,914 of record CM047881.1, on the reverse strand, counting down.
TAAATTAAATGAGGGTTATTATTTGTTATATATAATACAATACTTATGAAAGCAAATTAACACGTTTGCATTCATAGAACATATTAAATTGACCACGAATAAAATAATTGAATATTAAAATAATAGAATAGCCACGAATTAGCCACAGCCAATCTGTGGCTAAATTTTAAAAAAATAATTGGCCACTGATTAGCCACGGCCAGGCCATAGCTAATCCAGATCGGCGTTCATTTGGCCGTGGCTAAAATAGATCAATGGTGTGGTTAGGCCGTGGCTAATTGCCATTGTTTAGCCACAACCAACTTGTAGCTCAAAAGAAAACAAAAAAAAAAAAAAAAAGGGGGACCACGTCTGAGCCATGGTCTGCGGCCACGGCTTGGCTGTGGCTAATCTGTTGCACTGCTTTGGCCATGGACTAGCCACGAAAATTCCGTGGCTAGTCTGTGGCTAATGTTTTTTTGTGGCTTTCCATTCCGCTGTGGCTAATCCTTGGATATTAGCCACAATTTTTTTCTGTGGCTAATTACTTTTTTTCTAATAGTGTTATAATATCTCTTAACAGGCACGCCATTCAAAATAAAGAAGAGTAAAGAAATACATTTAATTTACTTAGTTTGTATTTTACTATTTAAATCAATGTATTTTATTCCCATTATTATACTAGATTGACTTATAAAACAAAAAAGAATATTGTAGAACAAATAAAGAAAAAAAATAATAGGAGGGAAAAAAACATTAAGATGCAAAGTAAAAAGAAATATAGTATTGTGTCTATGTTCAAAATTAAATTTCCTTTAAAAAATTAAAATATTTCGAAATATGATGAAAAACAACAATATGAGAAATACATATAACTAATACAATTATTTGATAAAAAATTATCAATATCAATAATTAAGAACAATGCATCAAATTTAACGATTTTATAAATATTGTAAGAATTATAGACATATTAGGTTGTAATTATAGCAATCTGTAATGTATATGTAAAAATTTATATCTAATGGACCACAAAGTAAAATAATAAAATTCAAAAGGAATTAACAAAGAACAATTAATAAATTCTTATAAATAATAATAATAGATAAATTAGATATATTGACGATCTAATACCCAATATAGTTTGAACACAAAGATACAACAATGCATAAAGAGAAGTTAGGTAATAAAACTTTCATGTATCATTAAACTATTTAAAAAGAAATGATAGACATAAATAATGAAAAAAAAATATTCTAAATGATATTGTGTCCGCATTTTAATTTTTTACATCTTTTAAAATTATGATATGACATATGGTATTTAAAATATTTTTCAAGTTTGAGTTACATAAGTTTTAGTTAAACGTTTTTACTTATTTTTGAGGAGAAATTTTCTACAAATGACATTATGTTCACATTGATTTTTCTAATATTTCATAGATTGAAACTATTTTTATAGCTTCATATAATATTTCAATTAAAAATTTCATTATCTATATATGTTATTATATTATTATTTGAAATTATTGCATATCCTATTTTTACAACCTTGTTTGTGGGCGTGTGTGTGTGAGTGAGTGAGTGAGTGAGAGGGGGGTGGGGGGGGGGGGGGGGGTTATAGAAGATTAAAAAAAATCATTAAATATGAATAGTTGGTAGACCTGAATGATGATTGGGAGAGAGAATAAAAAAATTTACAATTAATGCAAACCAATCAAATAATTCATCCTCAACAATTAAACTTAATTCAAATTTTAAGAATTGATAATTCGGTCAAAATTACATGTGTTTGTCAAAAGACCTCTTTCAAATATATAATAGTACTGATATAAATTAGGTGTGAAAGACAAAAAAATCTATCTAGTTATTTTTTTAAAGATGCAACCATTTTCATTTCATTTTCATAAAATCAGTTACATAATCCAACCTATAAATTTGAACTTTGAGATTGTTCATCCAGTCGATGAATTAAGCTAATCCATATTTCACAATTCATTGCCACTATCCACCTATAGCCACGTCAAATCATTTTAATGATACAATAAAAATTTCATTTTACCCATGATCAATGTTTAGCTTAATCTTTTAGTGACAACAGATATGAATATTCATTTGTCTTTTTATTTTTCTCTTGTTTAGTAATGTTTTATATTTGTTTGTGAATGATAGGGATGATAATATATTTTGAATAATTTAGCATACTAATTATTATTCATAAATTACATGGGTTGCAAAGTGTTAGTACGTATCAATGTTAACTTCATATCAATGTTAGTACGTATACTGTCTCGACTTTTGCTGCAAATCAAATAAGCAATGTTAGTAATTCTACTGGTTTCTACTTTACGAATGTTATATAGCTTTTTGGCTTATTCATTGACATAAGATTAATGACAGCAATACTTATTAAAAAATAATAATAACCTTTCTGTTATAAGCATTAACCCTTTCACTTGATAAATAATATAACTTATAAAATATATACTTTTTCTGTTGATAGTAATTTGTTTTACATAATAATTATAACATAATAAAATCAATTTAACCTAATTAAAGTATTAAGTCATTATTTAATTTGTGTGTGCATAATAATAAATATATATATATTAGTTACATGTTTCATATTAAACTAATAAGACTAATAAAAAAAATACAAAGAACATAAAGAAAAGGGTGAATTACATCTACCATCCCTGAGGTTTGGCGAAATTACAATTTAAGCCACGTTTTTTTGTAAATTACAATAAACCCCTTGTGGTATGTAATAATTACAAGTAATGGACGAAAAATGTATAAAGTCTGTTTTGCCCTTTATTTTTTGCTAATATAACATAGGGCGAATTACATCTACCTCCCCTAAAATTTGACAAAATTACAATTTAACCCATAATTTTGTGTATACTACCATAAACCTCCTATGGTATGTAATAATTATAAGTGATGGACGAAAGATGTATAAAACCCATTATTTGCCTCAATTCCTTCACCTCCATCGACTCTAACCCAAAATTGACCTCACCAATGTTTTTTCCATGTCAAAAAGTTTAAGATCCGCTTCAAGTTCACCGAAAAACTTGTAGAAAAACGGAAGCCCGCCACCACCTCATCGTTGTCGCCTCTGCCGCTATCGTTCCTCCACCGTCCGGCAAAACCCAAAACTACCACCGTCAACGTGTTCCTCTTGTCGTGATGATCGATTTTGACATACAACTTGAGCGATTTGGAGAAAAAATAAACAAGTTATGATGAATTGAAAGTATAAAATTTCTCAACTTGTATGTGTATATACATTGTATATGTATGTATCTAGATCTCTCTTTTCTCCCACCTACCCGTCATTTTCAACTCTTAAAAAGGGAGCAATTTTTTTTAATATTATTACTTTTAGACCCACAAAGATGTAATACATAACAAACAACCCCAAATATTTTATACATATTACAAAAAAACCCCTCAAAGGTACTATCGAAACTTTCCATACAAAAACTAATGGAACCCTAACGGTCCTAAAAGGCTGGGGTAAATTGTTAGACAGAATATACTACAGAGGGTTTATTGTAATTTACAAAAAAATATGGGTTAAATTATAATTTCGCCAAACCTCATAAGTGGTAGATATAATTCGCCCTAAAGAAAATGAAAATATTAAAAAGTGGGAGACAGAAAGAGGAAAAAAGAATGTGGAAAGGAACGAGAAGAGCTAATAAAGAATTAAACAAATTGACAGACCAAAATTGTAACACCCTCAAAATTCGTCACAAGACATGACCATATGAATATAAAACTCTAATCATAATTCATTCATTGGTTATAACAACTAACTAATTAGCTCTTGATTGTGCACCCAAATAAAATACACCAACAATCTGATCTCAAAATTTCAGCTTCCGATCGTAACTTTCTTTTTCTTCGAGTTCAACTGAAAATATGCTTCCAAATCCCTTTGTGATGCGTACTCTGTACTATATCTGCTGCTTTGACAACTTATAGCGGAAGATTTTAAATCATAAGCAAATGGCTTAGTGAGTTCGTAAAGTGCTCGAGTGCGATTATTTTCAAAAATATAAAGTTAACAAGTTCAAATGCGATGAATTCGTGAGAATGCATGTGAATGATAGACATCATAATGAATGATACATTATCAATTCAGTGATAATATCTGATAACACCTCTTTATGGCTTTCGATCATTAGTTGCTACTTTATTCACCAAATGCAAGGAGTGACCTTGCTAATAATGCCGACATGTGCAGATATATGCCAAAAACCTATGATTCCATGGCCATAGAATGCTCCGTTATATGTGCGGGAGGGACTTGAAAACCATGGGACTGTGACCAACCAATACGGCAAGCCCGATGTTGCCGGCAAGGATATCATACCCTCCATGCCACAATGGACTGAAAGAATAATGATACGCATGATTATGCTTAATGTCACACGTTAGCATAGGCAAGATGAGATACACATTATGCTTAATTATATGTCAATAAAGGTTTTTTGAGATGGTAAAAATGTAATATTGGAAAAAAAAATATTTATGCCATTTTATCTTTTAGAAGCTTATAAATTGTTTTCAGAATCAGTTGAGGGGAACGTTTTTTTTCTTTTTTTGGAGGGGGTGGAGGGGAGCCTATAAGCTTCTAACAACTTATTTTTGAAGTTTATAAGCTCCTTAACTTAAAAAATTACCAGATACTCTTGACGAGCTTATAAACTCTGAAACATCTTATAAGATGTTTTGAAAAGTTTATAAGCTTAGCAAATGTAGTGCCCTGGCCCAGAGCAGGCTGCCCCGAGTCGGTCGCTATTCGAGCAGGCAGACCTAGATCTAAAATCAACAATTATAATCCCAAGTAAGGCAACTACACAATTCGCCCTATACTCATGCCCTGACATCACATACGCATAATTTATCCAAACGACCCAAAATAACCATGTACACCTAAATTCCACATTTGTTTTAATGATACAAATGAGTACGTTTCCACTTACATTCTCAAGATAAGGCCACGGGCCATATAATACATAGACAATTATATAAAATACAACCATTGGCTCCCGTAGGACCCGAATACATGTGCTAATCATTTGGTATGAATAACATACCAATGGACGCCATTTAGTACTTGTCTTTGCGCAGCGATAACCTTCAATCTCAACCCACTTCTCTCTCAATAACTCTGAGAACAATAATCATCAAACAAACGATAATAAGTCCAAGTGACTTAGTGAGGGTATACTGAAATATGCAAGGTAATGAAGAGCTAATATTCATGTATATCTTTGGTATAGGTATCTCGAGGCTATTCAGGGTGTGGTTATCGAAGTATCATAAACCAATCTTATGAAAACAGTAATGCGGTAGGGTTCGATCAATCAATACAAGTAGAGGTGAAGATCATGGTTCAGTTAATTGGTGTACAGATAGTAACGGGCAATAGCTGAGCTCAAGGGTACAATACGTCAAGCGAATACAAGGACCATGATAACGCTCAGTTATCGAAATAAGTCAAGCAGTGAGTACAATAAATAATCAAAGGTCAGAACAAGCAATAGCAATTCAAAAACAATCTCAAACAATCGATAAAGGTGAGTCTCACCACCTTATCACTCCATAAGCAAGAAACAATTAAGACCCTTCCTTATCCCTCCCAATATTCTGGGTGGCCACACCAGACAATACAGTCAATAAACAGTTGATCGGGGGACTTCCCCACCCGATCGTCCCATGAAAGCTTCCCATGGAACAAACGCGAACTATGGGCACTCCCATAGTCGCCATAACAATACGATCCCCAATCCGATAATCAGGCAGAAGGGTTCCAAAATAGTGCAATGCAATACAATAACCAATAATCACAATACAGGGGGGACAACAACTCCCCGTCAATACAATACAATAGCACCGGTAACAAACAACAACCACAAGCAATCGGTATTAAGAAACAATTGAAATCTATCATGGCTCAAATAGGCTGCAAGCCCAGACACTATATCAGACAAGGCGACAATCATTAGAATACAAACTAGATAGTAGCAGGATTCAAACGCAACATGAAAATAGGCGACAAGCCGAAAACAATCCAATACAAGAGTGTCGGTACAAGAGGTCGATCAAGAGTTCAATACGGTTATAACAGGCGGAAAGCCTAAACAATTCGAAACAATAAGACATATTCAAGCTCATAGTCCAATAAGTACGATAGAAATATGGTGGCTACACGCTCCAACAAGAAAGGTAGAACCCTCACTTGGATGTGCTTATCGAAGCTTGTGGTCACTATTCGACAGTACCGTGACGTGTCATCTCACCTATAATTCCATATAATTCCAGAAGATACCTAAATCAATGAGGTGAAATATTTCAAGTCATGCGCAATTGATATACTAATGTGTATCATGAAGCTAAAGTCCTTAATTAATATCCATCAATTACCTCGCTTGATCAATTTCTTAGACCATGCAGCAAACACTCAACACATTCCATGAACTCATGCATCACTTATTCCATTCGGAATCCAACATCCACTTTAACACGAACATATCCTCATTATCCAAGGATTTTGCTAATTAAACCTTAATAAAGCGCTGGAAGGGAAAAATACCTAGAAAATCAAGTTCCTCGTGTTAAGGAGAGCGTACTGCCCGAGCACTGCCGGACCCGCCGTCGGAGCACCAGCGGACCACCACGCCACCGGAGCCCAAATGGTCATGCTACACACCAAACCGTTCGTCTCATCGAGCCCGTCAAAAGCCCTCAATTTGCATTGACAAAATCCAATTCAATTAGGCTTAATTAGACAAAATATCTCGAAACCCTAACTTACCCTTTTCACGTTAATCAAGGAATTACTCCTCCACCGACCGTCAAATCCCGAAATTGAGGCCATTGTCGTGTTCCTCGTGTCAAGGCGTTCCAAGCCTGGTCGAGCTTCGCTGGAAAAGTCGCCGATTTCCGTCGACCCGCCGTCACCGCCGCGCCTCTGCCGTCGCTGTTAATTTTTCAATTGGAAAAACCCAACAACACCACCACCATCGCGTTCCTCTCGTCGCAGTGATCGATTTACACTACTCATACGCTCGATTCCGTGAAGAAACGAGTGAGATATAAGTAAAACTAAGATTTATACATAGATATGTATATATGTATATGTTGTATGAATATATTGTATATGCGTGTGTACGTTTTTCAGGAAGGAAGAAGAAGATAAAAGTTCAATTATTGGAATTTACAATTTCGTTCCTATTCTTATAACCGCCTTACATTTTGGTCCTCAAAGTTTGCAAATATTTTCCATTCAGTCCAAAAGTATAAAAATCAAGTCCTATAAGTTCTAATTCTTCCAATTAGGCCTCCAACCTTTCAATATGTAATAAAAATACCCTTTACCAATATTTCTCCAATTATAACACAAATGTGGGGTGTTACAGCAAAACTCTCTCCTAGTGGATTTGATTTGGTATCCATTCTCTCCTGTAACTTCTCCTCTCTCTTAGTTAATGTATTTTAACTTTCTCTCTTTCTTCTCTCTCCTTTCTCATTTTATTTTTTCTTCTTTGTTGTTTTAATAATGTACATTAATATTATTGTAAATAATTTTTTACTTATTATGAATTTGTTAAATAATTAAAAAGGTTAAAATATATATTTCATATAGAATATTTAGTGAATTTTTAATTTCACACTATTAAAGTTTAAATATGTAGTTAAATTATATATCATTTTTTTATTTTACAAATATATCGAGTGTGTCCAGTCCACTAGTGGGCTTCTAATAAAAGATAATTTTGTACTACTTAATATTAAATATGTAATTGCCATATGTACAAAAATATGCTTTTATCAATCGGGTTTTTATATTTATTTTTGACTGACAACTTATTGCTATTTACAACTATTTACTTCTCTTTTATTATTTTAAGTTAATTTGTCAAAAAATGTCGTGACCAACAAAAATTTTCAATTTGAAACCAACAAAAATTAATTGTATTTACAAGAGGAAGGAGGAGACTCATCACAAAAATCAAAGGAAACAAATCAAAAACCCGGTTCTTTATTTAAATTATATATCATCACAAAATTATATATCATTTTTTATTTCACATGTCATTTAATTATTATTTTAATTTCAATTCTTCATTTAAATATATTTTTTTTGTAGTGATTGTACGCCATGTTAATTTTAATTAGCTTCAATTCCGTGTTATATGACTATATGGGCCCGTTTGGATGGACTTAAATAAAAAGTGCTTTTCGAACAGTGCTTTTTATAGTAGAACTTTTTTTTTAAGCCAAGCATTTTTGCGTTTGGATAAAATAATTAAAAGTACTTTTATTTGAAGCTACTATGGGGTAGCTTCTAAAAAAAGCTAAATTTGCCTTTTTTTTTCCTGGCTTCTACTTTTTTCAAAAAACCCGTCCAAACACAACTTTTTTCTTAGAAGTGCTTTTTTTAAAAAAAAAATGATTCTTCTCTAAAAAAAGCCTATCCAAACGGGTTCTATATTTGTGCATAAACATATATAATATGGTTGATGCGATATAAAACTAGTATAATGTGCAAGAAATCATATATATATATATATATATATATTTGATACAAAACTAATCATATAGTTGGAATAATACTGAAAGTAAATCATGTTTAAATTAAGTGATGGAAGGAGATGGAAGTGCATTTGTGTAAAATATTCTAGTCTTTTATAATAGATTATATAATAATCCATCCACCTACTTTGGTTATAAATTTATGATTAATTTCCTAAATTGCTACGTACAAATATATTAGTTTTCAAATTGTTGAATAAAATAATTTTAATTGTTATAATTGATGAATTGGTAAACATAACGATCAATTATCCCCTTTTGAATTTTAGCATTATAATTTCAAGTCAAAAGATTTTAAATGAATATATAATGAATTGCAATTATAAATATTATCCCCTTTTCAACTTTAGTTACTCTAGTACCTTTTGGTTTCTTCAGACATTTCATTTCATACATACTGTTTCACGAAAAAAAAATATATAGTTTTTGTTCCACTTGATAAGCTTTTTGCATTTTTATTTCCAAAGTTGTAAAAATGACCAATTTTACTTCCATTGTCTAACAAATGTTGTACAAACAGGACTTCCATCTAAAATCTAATGGGAGACCACATGCAAGTCATGTGGTCATTAAATTCTCATTATTCGAGGAACTAAAATGCATTTTTAGCCCCACACAATAAGCAATCTTGCAATATGGTCCTAACGTTTTGAAAATCACAAAAATAGTTCCAAGTGCTTGAGAACCTTAAGAAATTCTTTTTGACTAATGAAATGAACTTTTCATTTGAAATCTACTATATCGAATGGATTCGGTAAGAAAGTTGAATATCTTGTTAAAAAAAATAATAGAAATTGCTTATATAACTTTCGATGTTTATAATTCTCATTGGGTTCCAAAGCACTGTTATGATAATGTATGTTATTGGAAAGCAAGAAGTGATGGCATATATAACTTGGGTATTATCCTCCAAAAGATCTTATGAAGGAATATAATTGGTTGGTGTATGGTTGGAAGAGTTCTTCTTAATAAAAGTAGTGCAGGTTATATCCCAATTTAGCTTGTGAGATTGCACTTCATATTTCAATTGGAGTTGGGTAAATTGAGATTACTATTTCTGATTATTTTATATTTGAGCAATAAACTTCTTTATCATTTATTTGCCAACATTCCTCTATGTAGTTTGTTAGGTTGCTGTTGTATTGTGGTTTGATTGAGTTCAACGTACATAATTTCATATATGATTTTTTTCTTTTCCCTTTCTTATGTTGATTGTTTACTATCAGCATTGAGTTTCCATAGAATGAGTTTATGGGGACTTCTATCAGAAACAAAAATAGCAGAGTATTTTGTTCGACCGCAATATATCAATCCTTTTGCTCGCATGAAATTCAGCAATATTAGGACTAGATTTTAATTAGTATAAGAATAAATTTAAGATTCTCGTTCAATTCATTCTTATTGATTTTAATTACCAAAAATACTTCAGACTATGAATAATTTGGACAACAAAGTTTCTTTATGCTTGTTGCCAAAGTAGAAATTGGTCCATTTGTTCCCGAATAGAATAGCTTCTTTCAAAAGGACTTCCACTTCCTTAGTCAATGTCCTAGTAGAAGTCTAAAAGATATTATTTTTTGTCAATGATTCCTTCACTTAGTCGCAAGGAGGAGACATTGTGACTTCTTTGGTCACAGGTTCAATGCTTTCATATGTAGGGCTTATTCTACTATATAGTATTTTATTTTTTTTAGCCTGATTGCAAGGAGGAGGCCCTGTGGACTAAAGAGGTCACATGTTTCACTCCCACATATTTGGATTTTGTTCTATTGTGTAGTAGTTTTGATTATTTATGCTATTTTTTTTTTGTTATTTGCCTTCGATAGAGATCATGAATGATATGAACATTATATTTGATTTGAATTATCAATGTATTTATTGGAAATGTAATAAATAGCCTTCAAAATAAATAAATAAATAAATATGTAGTTCAACAAAAGATTTTCTTACCTATCTAATTTCTAATGAATCAAGATAACCATTTGTTATAGTATAAATAGTCATTTTAACTATTTCTATCTATTTCTATATATCCACATCATAAGTAAATTACCGTAAGTATGGACATGTTTCTAACTTTGGAAATTAATGCATTCAAAAATTAAAACTGTTGCCAATTAATGTTGCCAGTAAAATTTGGAAAGATTAAATACTCAAATAATATTTCGACCAATTCAATATTTGAATGGATAAAATCCAATTATAATTTATAGATATCCGCAATGCGAAATAAGTGGATTGAATATGGAATCAATAAATCTTATTCGTTAAAGATCCAAATCCAAATTTTAGTAACATTATTTATTAAATTACCTTATATATAATATGAACATTGTATTTGATTTGAATTATCAATGTAACTAGACATTAATTGAAAATTAAAAAAGTTTAGTATATTTAATTTAAGATATAGCATATAGCACTAATCATGAAATTCTTCTACAAATATTACAAATGTAAAATAATTAACAAAAAAATTATTGAATACAATTTAGTTATTGCAATAAGAAAGACATAAGAATATTTCATATAAATATGATTTATTTTTGCAGTATCTAATATGATAGGAATTATAGAATTTTCCACAACTTCATATTTGCTTGCACGGACAACATTCATATTTGAAATAGTAATATTTAGAATAAAAAAATATTTAATATTGATAATCCAAAATATATAAAATATAAAATTTATGTGGATAAAAAGAAGAAGAAAACTTACATTATATTTATACTCATCAATTACTATTCAGAGTAATGCATTTGTAAAACTACATTAAAAGTGTTGAGCAACGGACATATAGATGATTTAATTTTATAGATTATCTTTCCAATATGAAGTATTTAAGTTATAAATTGAGTAAAACTTGTCAATTTTTCTTTTACGATATTTATCAATTTTTCTCTTGAATTTTTTAATTGAATGTTTCATACCAAAGTAGATAGCATCGACCCATGTGAGTATAAAAAAAAAATTTAATTATATAATAAAAACCGTAACACATACCTCAAGCCATGAACTTATTTTGATAACTTTGTTATTTTATTGAGACTCAAATTTCAGTATTTATTATTCAAAAAGTTGTCTACATACTTCCTGATAATAAAACACCTTAACAAATAAGAGAAAAAAAGTTTGAGACATGATTAACAATAGAATTTCTCATATTATTTTTCGGCTTGTTTGTTTTTTTCACCTCTTTAAAATAAATTTACCAAATATAATTGAGTTCATATGGATTGAAATACACTATCTCTGAACCATTACATACAAATGTTGAATTTTCTGACGTGACGATATAAAATAACCAACATATTTATTTTTAGATGTTAATATCATGTATACTAAAATTAGAATCAAACTTTTAAAACTAAAAAGTCTAATAAGATATAAAATATATTAAATTAATTTTCGCATTAATTCTAGATAAAAAAAAAATAAAGAACACATACGGAATAACTTTAACAATTATTAGATAATTTGCATCGTCAACTACTATCTTTTATACATTGTGACAACTTATTTATTTCTATGAATGGGATCAATGTCATGAAAAGGCTCCATTATTTTATTATAGTGGTTGGTCCCATTATTAGTTGATACATAATTTTTATTGTATAAAATTTTATTGTGATCATCTTCTATGTAATTACATAATGAAATGGATAATATAATATGAAAATAGATTAATTTGTAAAGTATTTTATCTATTCTAAAATGGTTTGTTAATTATAATTACATCTGATCATAGATTTTCATCACAACTTATTTATCATTTTGCAAGTCATTTGTGAATGAATCTTCTGTCATATTTTTTAGAACGTAGCAATAACTTAATCAGATATGGGCTACTATTGTGCTACAAAATATTCAAAAAATTAACAAAAGGTACTATAATTATAAAAATATATTAATCTAAATTATAAATTATAAAAGAAGTATCAATGATTCAAAACTTTAAATTGTATAATTTATATAGGCTTACTACAAATTTTACACCTTTTCTTTTAGACTATTCTGATTGAAAACCATAATAGTTAAAAGATATTTTGTAGAAATTAAAATTATATAAGATATCTTCAACATAAATAAAACTAAAAGAAAAATCCACTTATCACTAAAAAAAATTGATTTGTTGTGTTGAAAATATTTGTTACAAAACATCAAAAGTTCATCACAATAAATTTTTGTAACAAAAAAAACTTGCCACAGTTTCCTCACAAAATGGCGATCACATAATGTGACGAATTGCTTTTTCCTCACAAAAAATGTGTTTTAGCGGGGGTATTTTATTTTCACTCCAGATGGATTCGAACCCCCTATGTTCTCCGCTAACCCCAATAGTGCCGAGTGAAATGCACGCTGCTCTCTAGCAGCTCCAGAGGGATTTGAACCCCCAACCTTGGGTATAATTCAATGAAGTGCAACTACTATGTCAATTGCAATTTTCTTGATGGTTAGGTTATTTTATTATTCTTATTTATTTGTTACCTTAATTTATTAATTTCAATTTTATTTATTATTAATTATATATTCATTAAATAAATTCAAATAATTATAGGTTCTGTTAGTTAAAGCACGTACTATACCCATATAGTACCCGCATGTACGTATGAATAACTAAATAGTACTTTTATTTTTCATACATATTCTGAACTCAACAAATAATATTTGTACTTTTAATATAACATGTTTAATACTTGACAAAATAATACTTCATTTTATGAAAGTCAAATATTACTTGTATGGTATTCAATTAATTAAGGTTATAGGTGATAGATGATCATTATTATGAATGACTATTTATATATATATATATATATATATATATAAAACTGTAAGAACAAATTTTATTAACTTTTTTTATTTTTTAAAATTATTTATTTTATATTTTTTTAATCACTATAAAAATACCTAAAAATGTCAAAATTACAAAGAAAATTATATATGGGGTTTCTTTTGATTCATTTAAATTTTTTGGGATATCTTGAAAAATATTCATTTGATATTTTTTGAGAAATTCTTTTATAACATTTATTCATTTAATTTTTTTTAGGAAATTAGGAAAAATATTAATTAGATATTTATGAGGAATTTTTTGTATAACATAATGTTGTTAACTTCTTGTGAGGAAAAAAAAAATTCTTTTTCATGATAAAAATTATATTTCCTCACATTAGTCATAGTTATTATGAGGAAACTTCAATTTGTTTTTAAAAAACACAATTTCATGTGACGAAATTATAATTCGTCACATTATGGTATGTTTATGTGACAAAATCAAATCTCCTCACAAATATTTTGTCACAAAAATACATTTTTTTGTGGAGTTACTTTAATTAAATTAATAATATTCATAAATAGATGAAAAATGTGAATACAATGATGAAAAAATGAAGAGGCTTTTCTTTATTAATAAGCATAATGAACCTTGAAACAGAATTTGGTGTAACAAACTACAAATTTTATTTATAATTTTATAAATAAAGACATACACACACGCACACACACACACATATCAACTAAAACTTAGTGAAAGAAGAACATATGTGGGAGAAGTACATACTAACATACCTATTAAATATAACGGAATAGTTAGTTTAAAATTATGATAAGTGGCAGTGTAATTTCACGACAAGTATCATCAACATGTTTATTTTTTATATGTCAATTAATTAGACATGCTTATTACTAATTAATTAGTCATTGAGTAAAATTTTGAAATTTGAATTAAGGAAAGAGTATATTATTTAGCAATTTAAGGTTGAATCAAAAGCTCATTACCGTATTACTTAACTATTTTCAATTACTTGCTATAAATTAAGCGAAATGTTTAAATCTTATGAAATTTTATATTTCAAAAATATAAAATACATTTGAATTTGAAATTAAATAATATTTTCATTATTTATCAATTTAAATTACTCATCAGAATTATAAAAGACATTTATAATATCTAGAAAACTTACACATTGGAATAGAAGAAATAAATTAGATAATATATTTCCTATAACAATATTAAACTTTATAAAAAAAATATTAATAAAGTTTTACTATTATTAAAAATAATTATTGATTAGCAAAAAAAAATGATTAGTAAAGAAACTAACAAAAGACTATGACATAACAAAATATTTGAAAGTAAAATATTAGTAGAAGGCATCCTAAAAAGAATATAAACCTATACTATTATATCTTTCAGAGCGGTCTATGAGTAAAACAAACTCAATTTTGACCCGATTCTCAATTCTTAAAATTTTGAATTATTTTTAATTGATAAATCAACTTTAGTTGTTGTTTAACTTTAATTATGGATTTTCTTTCTCGATTTTCTTTCAAAAATCAATTTTTGGCAGAATTTCCCTCCGAAATTCTGTTGAAAATTTAAAAATTAATATTTTTTAATTATTTTTTAGTTTCTCGTCGAAATTCCCCAAAAATTTAAAAATTTGATTTTTTTTATTTTTTAGAACTCCGCCAAAAATCACGTGTTGTTTTGTAGTGATCAATCTAATTAATTATTTTCTTGATTCTCTAAATCATTCAAATTTTATTGGCTTAATCACTCTTCTTTAATATGCACTTTTCCATATTTAGCTAATTTTTTTTTAATTTTATCTTTTCCTTTTTATTTGACACGACGATGAAATTTTTTATCCCAATCATAAATTTGAAACACAATCAAGGGATGAAACATCCCCTCCTCTATATGAACTTTGATAAAGATTTGTTGAGTCTCATTTCTTCAATCATAAAATTTATTGGTAAGTTTTTCACTTTTCATCGCCATTGATCTTCTACGATTTGCTTTATTTTGTTCTACTATTTTTATTTATTCATTGGTACTTAATTTTTGTGTTCATCTTATATTTTTTAAATAATATCAATATTATTGTATTTTCTTTTCTTTGTTCTTACTTTTCTAAGGTCTTTATAGGGACAATATTGTTTATCTCATATATGCGCAAAAGTATTAAGATTTTCAACAAACACATATCAACGATGGCTATCACGTTTGATTTCATTGAAGATATTAAATAAAACAAATCAATTAGAGGTTAAAAATATTGGTGGCACGTGTGTACAATGTCCCCAAATATCAAAATTGTAATGACATCTATAGTATATAAATGGTGCTCCAATATGATGATTTTTTGTTTGTTATTCTTTATAAACTCTATTTGACATTTCTTTCCTTTTTATCTTTTTTAACCACATTAAAAAAATTATAAAGAATCCGCAGTTCTAATTTCATAAGTTGTATTATAGTTTCTGAGTCATTATCATGCATAAAGAAATGTTAATTTGATTTAACATTTGAGCCATTACACATTATTTGTACTTATTATTGGTTTGTTCTTAAATTCCATTATGCTTCCACTTTTATGAAAATTTGAAGTTATTTTTAACGCAATTATATTATTTATTGAATTTTAATTTTTATTTCATCTGACAAGTCTACTGATCATCAAATTCATCGTGCGCTAATGCACACGGGTGTAATACTAATAAACATATATATTGGCATATATATGTATATATATACATATTGTGATGACTATAACATCATATGTGTGTGTGTATATATATATTGTGATGATATATATTTCTTAAAAATTAGAAATATTGAGAAAATACTGCAATTGAATTACATACTCACATTGTTGCATGAAAAAGTTTGACATGATTCTAGTTACCATTTGAATTTTGGAGATAATAATACTATGAACCTACAAAAAGAAACCCTCATATATTCATTCACCTCCCTCAAAGAATTTCTAATTTCTTTTGGAAACAATCATATTTCAAAGCAAAAATAATCAAAATTCAGAAGAGTAACTTGAAGAATGTTTTAGAAACATATCAAATAATACTAAAATCTTCTTACCAAGAGATTGATTGGTAAAGCTGGTTGAAAAAAAAGAAAAGATCTTCCTACCTTTAATTATTAATTGTAAATTTATAGAAAATATTCTCAGTAAACATGCTATTTTAAGATAATTTTTTAGCTTAAGTTAGGGATTTTTAATTTTAATTTAACTTTAATAATGGTTCTAAAAACATAATATGGGATAAGTATTTACAGAAAATCATAAGGGCATATACACAAGTCAAATCTTTTGGCAGTAAACACGGTTCATGTAATAGGGTAAATTACTATAATTAATTGCTTCTAATGCCCTTTGATGCGGCTATATATCTAAATATATATTACCATGGCAATAGAAATTAGAAGAAGAAGCCCTTTGATTATGGTAATTTACCCTAAATTATCACCTCTAACTATTACTGCTGCTGGTGTCTTATCTTAGGATAGCTATGATTTAGGATTGCTGGTTGATCATTCTAATTTTTATAGTTGTTGGATGTTCCCTTGCTACGTCAACCATTACTATTTTCAGATGCAATTCTCACCTACTTCTTTTAAATCAAATAAATAGTTTCCTAAAAGATTAAGGGCTTGTTTATTATGCTGGATAAAGGGGGTTTAGGCTAATTAGAGAGCCGATATTCATTGTTTACTTTGAAAGTTCATTAATACGGGTAAGCCGTTGTGATCCGAAACAACGTCCGTCAACGCAGGGCAATTTTAAGATTTTAACTCTCCAATTTGGCGAGTTTATTCTGGGTCTGGGGGGTGGAAAGCGAAAACTAGGACCATTGGTTACATGGAATTACAACTTCGAATACGAAATACCAATGGTGCCTAATAATTGGAAGAGGATTTTTTCAGGGGGAGCAGAAAAATTAAACCGGGTTTTCCACTCTGTACTTGCGGACCCATTTTCGCGTTGGAGAGGTGACCGAAATAGGTGAAGTTAGCTTACGGGAAGACATGGACAGGAAAGTAAAAGCACTCGCAAATTGATGTTGCCACACATTTGAGGTAAACAAAACCACATATTAAGAATTGAATTTTAAAGGTGTAATAAGTATGGTAAACAATGCAAAAATGTCTTATTAAATTAACCCAAACCCGGCAAATTAAATTGCCTGGCTTAACTCCCATCAAACCTAAGTTTGAAGGAAAAGAGGCCTAAGCTAAGTGGCACATTTGATGGTCAACGCTAGCATCCATTCTAAGTAAATATGTAAATTACTAATCAATCAACTTCGAATATTTGTGCTTAATTTGGAAAACTTTCGGAGGTTATAAATGAGAAATATTCGATGTTGGCAATGAGAAATCCAAGAAACCCATCTATGAAATTCATGAAAATCAGCCAGCTCTCCAATCCTTCTGTAATATTATTTTGGGTTAGACCCTATTAGAACCCATTTTAAACTCAGCGTGAATCTAAAACCATTCCAACCCAGTTAGATCCAAAATTGATATTAGAAAAACTTTAAATCCAATCCGAAACTGGTTGGATTAGTTGGGTTGAAACGAACCTGTGGGTTTCAAACCATTTTACCACATCTACATTGTTGCATAACGATGTGAATTGTTATGTGTAGACAAACAGAAGAAGCGAGTTTAGAAAATTTAAAGCCAAGATGTTACTACATAGCTCTCTAATGAAACGAACAAGCCACAAAAATGGGAATTGTCATGACTCCATAGACAGGAGCAAGTGGACGGGATCCCCTACTCCAAAACGATGTCCCATACTCTAGATTCGTGACACGCGTAAATCTTTAAGATTTACTTAACGGCAGATTGTTCAGTTATGATAATTATATTTTTTCCGTTGTCTCAATTGATCAATAAATTTTGAAAATTTTCTCGTGTCACGAATTTAGAGTATGGGGCATCGTTTTAGAGTAGGGGATCCTGTCCGAGGAGCAAGTTGAAAATTCTGATAAATAGAGTTAACGTTCTCAATTCATATGTATCGTATATATTTCAAGTATGTGCCTTATGCTTTTTCCTTTCTTTCTTCTTTTTTTTTCTTCTTCTTAATTTCATCTCAATCTCTTTTCGGATATGTTTTACAAATTCTTTTCTTTCTCTCTCTCTCTCTCTAGGGAGAGTTTAGAAAAGGGCCTCCACGAATTTAAATTAAAAAAGACCTTTTAACAAAAGGCCCTCCTTCAAGGTAAATTTAATTCTTGGGAGTCGTTTGTATATTTTAACAAATAACAAAATTTAAATATAGAGCGTGTTACTGCTACGCCCTTTGAGATTTCGAATAAATATAGTTTGGCACATGATCATTAAAATATTACAATAAATCCCCCGCGGTATGTTCCGTCAAACAATGAAACCCCCATTGTTAGGGTTTCATTAATTTTTTATGTGAAATTTTGAAGTTTCCCTTTTTCTTTCAGGCTCCATTTTGTAGCCATTTTTGAATTGACTGACATACTTTTAGGGGGTGATCTATAAGGTTTCAAATTAATTTGAAGTTGCATTTTATGTTTTATACACATAAGGGGGCAAAATGTAATATTTTCGATTTTTTTGTGGAACCCAACAAATGGTAGGGGACAAAAATTAAATGGTTTGTTCCACTTGGACTCCAATTATGTCACAATATGTAGCGATCAGGAAACAATACACTGGGTAGTTTGTTGGTACTAGTGTTAGTCGATGAGTCATTGGTGATAAGCATATCGGAGGAGAAGATTGCAACAAAAAGAAGTGGGTTGACTAGCGACAAAATGGTAGCTAAATTGATTGATTTTGGTAGATTGGGAAAGCTTGAGGCAAGGCAATCACATTGTATAATACCTTGGATCCTAATGAGGTTCATCAGAGATGCAAAATTTGACGCTCTTTTGATCACTGCTTGAATGGAGTCCAACAATGTTGATTGAAGCATCAATGTGTAGCATAGAGTGACTTATATAAAATATTGGATTTCAACATAAATTGATAGCTGATAGTATATAGAATAGGTTGATAGCTAACGGTGGCAGCAGCATCGACCAAAGGGGTGGAATTGTGTTTTAGAGAGGACAAATTTTCCTACTGAGGGAAAACTTCATGTTTTAGGTGCACTTCAAGAAAAAACTACAATTTCGGTGGATTTTTTTGGCAGAACTTAAAAAAAAATTTAAAAATTTTGACAAAATTTCGGTCGAAATTGTAGTTGAAATTTTTTTTTAAAAAAATGTTAGTTTTTCAAATTTCGGCAGAATTTTTCGCCGAAAAATTAAAGATAAATAAAAAATACTTATTTTAAAATTTTTGGTGGAATTTTGGCAGAAGATTCGGCTGAAAATAAAACAATAAGTTCAAAATATTTATTAAAATTTTAAAATAAAATTTAAAAATATTATATAATATTGTTTATGCTACATATATATAATGATTGTGTATATACATATATTATAGTTGGAGAAATATTTATATTAACCTAACTTATATTATAAATTATACTAAATTAAAATAAATAATTTGATAATTTAATCTTAAATTTGATGCAACTAAGAGTCAATAATAATGTAATGATATTTCAAAAATTATTAAAGTGGTAATTTCAAACATATATGTTAAGTATAAAAAAAAATATAACATGATGACAAAGTGATGATAGTCCAGCATCAAGAGTCTTCTTTACCAATGATAAAGCGAGGGTTCAAGTACCAGCAATCACAAAATGTGGAATAAAATCAATCGAGCGTGCGCGAGGCCAAGGCGGAGGTCCAGGGTTCGATTTGAAGGTTTCGCAGTTGGACTTTTATTTCAGTAAAAAATATTAAAATTTCGACAGAATATTCCACCGAAATTTACTTAATTAAAAATAATAATACAATTTTGTTGGAATAGTTCGTCGAAAATCTGCCGAAAAAATAATTAAATTATAATTTACCCTTAAATAAATGCCCCTATAGGCTATAGGTCATGTGGATTGCGTTTAGTCGAACGCAAAGCACCACCAACTCATAGCAGCCAATGTAATTTTCTATACACTTTGTTTTTTTTAGTCAAATCTCCAATTCGAGTCCATATTGCAAAAGAATATAGATGATGGGTCAGTTGCATTGGTTGAGACGATTGCCATAATTTTTCAAATGTTAGAATAACAAGTCAATGAAGAATGACATACAATGAAGACAACAAAATCTATTCGGCGCAATATACATATCACAAGATTGGGCGTAGTTTAAGTATGGCGTAGAATATGGGCAGCACATTTTCAATTCAATCCAATGACAAATTGACATAAGTAAAGGACCACAATTAGGCACCCAAGACTGGGACTGCATTAATTTTCTCCATTGGTTATCAACGTCATGATGAAGTCTATGATCCAACAGCGACATGTTGAGAAATATCTGTTTGATTGTTATTTTCTACCATACTCCGTTCCCTTTGCGTATTCAACTCTCGGCAATCATGTAAGAAAAAAAGAGCTACCAACCGAAAGTATTGAGTGGACAAATCAGCCTTTCAAGGCAGAAAATAGGATGAAAAATATAAATGTAAATTTAAATTAAGATTGTCAATAATGATCTATACAATCAATAACCGGTGCTTGTTGCGGGTTGTTTAGCAAAGCTGATCTAGAAGATGTTGTAACATCTCACATCTTATAAAATATATTTAAATCTTTTATATTATAAGATACTAAATCTTATTTGGGAAGTAGAATCTTAACTTAAATAAAAATAAAAAACTATATGTCTTATAGGATGTCGACGTTGACAATTTTAGATAGTACCGTTTTGAATATCTTTCTTATTTCCCAATGATTTAAAAGTTCTTAACATATTACATTAGGAGCTTAAGCTCATTATAAAAAATTATTAAATATTTTGAAACATGTTATGAGCTCTTAAACTTGGCACAATGTATTTTTAAGAATACACACTACTTGACTATAAGAAATGTAATGCCAAAGACAAACTATCGAGTGACGATTTCAAGTTGGTCACTAATAATATGTGTTAAAAGCTATGCTGCACGGACACGAATATAGGGATACGAACATAATGATAAATTTTTTTTCAAAATTATATGACACAACACATCTCCGACATGGCAATATCAATATAATTTTTATTATTATTTTATTAAAACTATGACACAATATTTACATAGAATAAAAACGCTTGACCCCAAACTTATGATACTTTAATTTTACAAGAAATGTAATCCAATTAAGAGACAAACTATTGAGTGACACTTTCAAAATGGTCACCACTAATGTGTTAAATGCTATTTTGCGCGGACAAGGATACAACAATATGGATACGATGATAAGAAATTCTTAAAACTTAAGGATTTAATAGATGCAAAAATTTAAACAGGATATGAAGTAACTCGAACTTAAATTAGGTTCGAGTCAAATAAAAGTTACTCGAATAGATTCTTAAACTATTGAAACGAATCACTATTTTCTCATCATTTAACATTGAAAAGGCCTCTTGATGTTTCAAAAGGACAAATAAATTTCATTTCAACAATTTATAATCCTACATTAAGAGTTAACTTTATATTGTATTGGTAAATATTATATTGTTCTAATATAGTTTTTAATTTTCAAATTTTCATTGTGTCTGAATAATTGGTGACTTAATTAATCCTGTTGAAACTATATAGCTAAACATTTTATAGCATTTTAAATCTTTGTGTTTCCATTAACTTGTATATATACTGGCATATGATGATATACAAAATTTTCCACTGAATAGCTCATCGATTTATATGTTTCTCATATTAAAAGATTATTTTTGCAGGGCATTGGGTTTGTTGCCATGTCAACCCCGCCAGTCCTTGCCCATTTTACAGGAACTTGCAAACACTACGAGCCACAATGTATTGGTCCTACACAAAAAGTCTCTTCTACATAGGCCTGGCTTTGTTAGCTGTCGGAAAGGCTGGCCAGTTTGTTTCTGTACGACCTAAGCTCAACGAACAGGAAGATAGTCCCTCGAACAATAGAATATCCAAGTTCATTACTGTCATCCTTATATCAGTAACGGGAGGTGTTCTACTTGGAAAGATAAGACGATGGTCCATCCTCTTTGGGATTCCAGCAATTTGTACAGCCGTTGCAACGCTTCTTTTGCTGAACGGTTGGCGTATGTATGAGAAGGCTGAACCGAAGGGTAGCCCATTAACTAATGTGTGCAGAGTGTTTGTGGCCTCTGCTTCCAAGAAATCAGTACCATTTCCACCTCATGACAGAGGGTTCTACAAGAAAGATAATCAGGAACTTCAGTCATTCTCCAAGACTTATTGTCTGAGGTTCGTAAGGGTTGATGGCACTGTTTGTTCTTATAACTAGCTATGCGTAATTACACAAATTTATTTTATGAAAAGTTTTATAATTATTACATATTTATGACGTCATACAGGTCGAACCGATTGAACCGGTAACCAATAAGGCCACCGGTTCGGTGTCCGGTCCAATTTTCAGAACATTGGGTATATCTAAGTCAGGAGTTAAAAAGATTACTCACCAGATGAGGAAGATTCTTATTAAAGAGTGAGTTGTAACTTGAAAGAGTGTAAAAATAAGCCTTTTTGCCCTTTTTTTTTTGGAGTTGCTGATTGGATTACTGAAGGAGAAGCTGATTAGACTGCTAACTTGTGTTGACTGAACTGCTGAGGACATGGTCATTGGATTGCCGACTATGTTTTGATTATACTGCTAATTTTGTTGTCCGGATATGTTGACGTCAACATTTTTTTAAAATAAAATATTACATTGGGTAAAAAAGTTCAAAAAAACAAACCAGATCTTAAAAAAACTTGAGGAAGATTACAAGAACTAGAGCAAAACATCGATGCCTGAACGTCGGATAACTGTACCACCTCCGAAAAATTAAATGAATGGATACTACAAGGTCATGTCGGCAATCGGTGACAGTCGTCGGCTCATGCGTCCTCACGCATTGGCAAATGAGATTCAGGCAAAATTGGGAGGCAACATGTGGCGCTTACTCTTGGCGTAACCTATTGCGAAACAATTGCCCTTCGGCTGGAAACTGTCGTTCGCCTCCTTCTATGACAATGGTGAGACAAACTGGGCACTTCTCGAATACACCCATGAAGGTCTGTTATATTTTTCAAGAATGCAGAATAGAGATATATTTTTGTTCATGAACTAAAACTAGGATAAAAAGGAATCCATTGGCTCTAATCAGTTCGGATCCTCTACTACAAAAATATTTTATACTTTTCTTATATCAGTCGCTCGCTAATACACGTGTCGTGTATTGATGAGTGGAGGAGGAGATGTAGCACTGTTTTGTAGCAGAGGATCCGAACTACTTTTGGGAGTGATGATTGTAGGTTTTTATTTGTACAAGAGGGTAATTATTTTTCTGCAAAACGTTAGAATTTTAGAAGTAGACATTTGATAATTTTCGAATGAAAATTTTGGATTTTGGAATGTGAACAACTGAAATGAAGGGTTTGTGAGATGAAGAAGAAGATGATGAGGAAGTTTTTCACTTTGAAAAGTAAGACGATAATTCCCTTAATGACAACACATGCCATTCACATGTTGCTCCGGTTAGTATTTTTGGTGAGAAAATACAATTATGTGGTAATCGGTACAAAAACGCAAACTTTAGCTGATAATCGGTAGCACTTAAAACCTGAGGTTGTAAAATGTAAAAACATGTATAATTCTGGTGGTAAAATGTAATTAACTCTATTTAAAATATAAATACATCGTAAGCATGTGTGTATATATATACACACACACATATTTATACATCTATTAGATTTTTTTTATAATTTTATACATATATATAACTTAATATATCTACTTATATTGTTTAATGTAAACATATTTAAATTTTATATAAATAAAAATTACGTAAATACATATTTATATTTATTACATATTATTTTAGTCCTTATATGTGTTATATATATATTAATGCATATTCATATATTGATATAATATATTTTAACATTTAAATACATATTTATTTGCAAGTATTTATATTATAATGGAGGCACACTTCTAAACATTTATATATATCAATATCAATGGCAAAATCATCAGCAAATCCCAACGGCCACCCCTCAATGTCACTTGCAAATTGATCAATGTCCACATCAACAATTGCAAATGGTTTGAGTAATGGAACGGGGCAAACATAGTAAATGGCACACCGATCAAAGTAGAGAGGTTCAAATTATAATTAGCCCTATTTTAAATTTTGATCATTATTTTATTTTATTTTATTTAATATGTGTTTCATGTTTGACATTGTGTGTCTACTCCTGGTGTAATGAGTGTAACTATATCCTGATCTGACCTTCGGTGTTTGGGTGAAAAAAAAAAAAGTGTAAGCAGAATTTGAACATATTCCCACTTCTATTGTTTGCACAGTTGTTGGTGTCTCATGTTGTAAATTTATTTTGTTTGCCACCAGTAGTTTATCCGATGCTGGACTGCTTTTGGGTGTGATGTGTGTTTAGTTTTGTTTTAGTAACTTCTTGTGAGAATTAAATTGGCATGCTTTGTGCAAGTGCAATCACTTGAATGTGCTTTTGTTAAATGCTTCCATTTGAGGTGAAGTGGTTTATCTTTTAATCAGAAATAATTCATTCATATCAGGATTTTTCATGTGTTTTTCTATTGATAATGTTACTTATTTCCTTTTTCATGTAAATTTTTGTTACAGAATCTGTGTCCTCAGACCATTTGTACATGGTATAAATATGATATATGATTTTTAGTTTATTGCTCATATGTTGTGGTCCATGGTAGTTAGGGCTGTAAACGGATATTAAACGGAGCGGATATGCTGTATCCGAATCCGTATCCGATTAAATTTTACCATATCCGTATCCGAATCCGAATCCGTCGGATATTCGCAACCTATATCCGAATCTGCATCCGACGGATATTTTGCGAATTCGGATATATCCGTATCCGTTTAGTATTTTTTAAAATATAATATAATTATGAATTTTTGGATATCCGAATCCGCTAACAATTATCCGAATATCTGTTTAGATATCCGAATCCGTTTATCCGAATATTTGATTGGATATCTGAATTCGTTTATCCGAATATCCGAATCTGTTTATATTTTATCATTAATGCAATTAATATAATTCATATTATTCATTCTTATTTTTCTATTTATTCTTATAATGTATATAAATTAATAAATAATCTAATTAAATCATATAAAGAGTAAGAAGATATAAGGATATACTATTAATAATAATAATAATAATAATTTAATATAATTTATCGAATACGGATAACGGATATAAGTAAACGGTTATATCCAACGGATATACAATCGGAGCGGATATCTAATTACCATATCCGTATCCGTTTATTACTCGGATACCTATAATCGGATACGGATATATCCGTTTTAAACGGATGCGGATAATATACCTCGTAAACGGATACGGATGCGGACGGTAATCGAATTTTCGATTTTCCATTTACAGCCCTAATGGTAGTAATGCTTACTGTAATATGTTATGATAAAACTAAGTTTGATATTTAGATAATTTTCTAGGCATTATTTGTGTGGGAGCCATCTAACAAGTATTCTGGTATAACTTATAAGTTTTTCTTATTGACAATATTCTGATATAACTTGCTCATATTCCTAAAAGTAATTTCCGGAACTAATAGAACTGTATATCACTATCGTCCAGTTGTAGTCAAAACTAATACCAGTTCTTTGGGCAATGCACATAATTAGACCTTGGGTACAAATGTACATTTTTGTGTTACAAATGCTGTGCTTTACTTTGACATGATCAATATTCCCTTCAGCCAAATATATTGCCCATCCACTTAAAAAGAATGTTAAAACAAAAAGGAAACTTCAAGTAAAGGTAAAGAGATATGGGAGAAATCTTTCTTTTATTGAACTGAAGCAACCTTGGCTATATATAGCCTTACATAACTGACTAAGCTAAAAACAAGCTAACAAAGTCTATCAAAAATCAAGTGATATGACGACAAAGTCAAATAGATAAGGATCCCATAAAAGTAGGGATTTATTGACTGAGTGCAAGACTAACTTAACAAACTTAAATAACAAATCCTAACAATTCCTCCCTTAAACTGATGCTGTAAGCACTCAGTTTATATTAGACTTAGAACAAACTCCTAAAAGTTCTCGCAGCTTCAAGAAGGCATCCAGCTTGAGTGGTTTTGTCATGATATCAGCCAATTGTTCATGCGATGTACAGTGCACCAGCTCCACAGTACCAGCCTTTGTGAGTTCTCGAAGAAAATGAAAGCGCACATCTATGTGCTTACTTCTGCCATGCATAACTGGATTTTTTGAAAGTTTGATTGCAGAACTATTATCACAACGGATAATAGTTGTCTCACTTTGATCTGGATCTAGTTTTGCCAATACTCGTTTCAACCAAATAGCTTGGCATGCACATGAGGCAGCAACAATAAATTCTGCCTCTGTAGTAGATAGACTTACCACTGGTTGTTTTTTTGATGACCAAGATACTGCTCCTGAGCTTAATAAAAACACATAACCTGTGGCACCCCTCTCGCCAGGGTATACCTAAACGATTGGAGCCCACTGGTGATCATACTAAATACGCGTCTTCCGACTAATATTTAGTACAGTCACCTCAAATACTCACAAACACCTCATTCTAAAATTAACGCGGAAGCAATACATAAAACCAAAATAACAATACGAGTTTCAGTCAGGTACGAGGCCAAAACAACATGATTGTACCAACTACTATACATCTAGAAGATTACATAACAAAAGTTATACACTACTTGTGTCCATTGCTCGTACCAGTCCTCACTCAAGCAAGTGACCTTATTCTGAGACAAAGAACAGAAGGAATAGGGGAGGTAAGTCCAATTGACTTAGTGAGGCCACATATACATATATACAAGAGAGGTACAATGATTAAACGAAATACTTAAATCTCATAAACATGATTTTCTTATTTGCAGCAGAAGCAGTTCTAATTATGAGCCAAGAAATTTAGTTGTAAGCATGAAATACGTATCTTATCATAAAACATATTCGGATCATACAATGGTGAGCTGTGCAGACATCTCCAACCTTGTAACTACCCAAAACGGATAAAACGTAATAGAAATCCTTATGCCTCCCTCGTCGAGAAGCCACCTCGACATCAGACAGACGGATGGTGTACCACGTGCCCGTGCCATACACCGATCCAATCCTACTACAGCCAATCTCCAACTGTACGTAGAATTGAATCCTACGGAATGGTATCGTACAAAAAGTTTCTATCGTCGGTCCGTTCCGCCCAAGAGTCCCTTTTTGTACGTACCTGGGCCCGACTCTCCCAAGGGCGTCCCCAAGGGTGTCAACAGATCATATCGAAACAGATACAGCTCACATTTCAGAAACGTAATAATTTCGAATAAAGCTTAACTTATAATTCGGAAAAATATTTCATCAGAAATATAAAGAGTAAAATAAAATTCCAAAATAATAGCCTACAATGCAAATATAACTAATTGGTAAAATAAATAAATAACATAAATCAAATATGGTAGGTTATACGATGATATTTACGGCATATAGTTCAATGTCCCAGAAAGAAAGATGAAAGGCACTCACCGAACTTAGTTATAGTTCACTAGTAGCTCAAGATGCGTCAACAGTACCAATATGTTCTTCGCCTATAATAAGTGACATACTAAAATTAGCATCCTATAATTGTACCTACTAAAATACATTAGTCCCATAAGCTAGAATTTATATACTTAAGGGTTCGTATTCAAATTTCAATTTCTATCGGGTCAAAGCACAAATAATAATCTCCCTAATTACAAATGTAAAGACACTATGTTATATACTAAAATTTAGCTTATTCATATATATATATATGTATATATATGTATATACACACGCACACATATATATACGAATTGAATATAGATTATATATATATATATATATATATATATATATGCACTTATGTACATGTGTGTGTGTTCGAACCACAAATCAAAAAAAATCATACAACTATTATATATTAAATATTGAAATGATTCTTTAATTACCCTTGATTAAACTACTCTTATTATCACTAATCCCTTGATTAGATTACTCACAAGAACATAAACATATATGTAATCCGAAAACATGAATATATGCATATATAAACCAAAACCAAAACCAAAACATGTATATATATACACAAACCAAAATATATAATTATATCTATATATATATATATATGTAACATATATGTATATAGGCATATATGTGTGTGTTTATTTATACATATACATACGGACCATATATAGTAATACATATACATACGTCTATGAATATGAATAAACCACCAAATTCTTGAATCAAGCATGGAAATACACTAAACTATTGAAAAGGAAGACAAAGAATGAAGACGTACCTGTTGTTGCAAGAAAACAAGGAAGATGAGTTTGTGCTATATAAAAATATCTATATATATATGTGTATATTTTATTAGACCTTTAATACATTGAATATATATATATAATAAAGTGAGACATACATATATCAACAAGTGGCGGTAGATAGAGTGGCAAGAATGATGGAAATGTGGAATCCCCTATATCACATATTTTCCTCAAATTGCAATTTAGTCCCTTAAGTTTCTATATTTATATTCTAGACATCAGAACTTCTAATAATAAATAAATTCTAACTAAACTAGAAGGGTAATTAATTAGAATCTATTATTCCATCAAATAGGATCCGTGCTAGGTTTCCTGATATCACTTTATTCCTAAATTAATAAATAAACTTTGGGGTGTCACAATCTCCCCCTCTTATAAGAATCTGGTCCCCAGATTCTCACCTGATTCTAAGAAGAGCTCCGGATGATGCTTGCGCATTGCTTCCTCTAATTCCCACGTTGCCTCTTCCACTTGATGGTTTCGCCATAACACTTTTACGAGTGAAATCTTTCGATTCCTCAATTCTTGGAACTTTCGATCTAGAATGCGAACTGGTTTCTCCTCATATGAGAGGTTAGCTTCGAGAGGCAAATCATCATGCGAGATAATGTGACTCTCATCGGGATAGTACTTCCGTAGTTGTGAGACGTGAAACACATTGTGAATGCCCGTGAGGTTGGGTGGTAGGTCCAACCGGTATGCAACTTTGCCTATTCGTTCAATGATCTCAAAAGGTCCAACATATCTGGGACTCAACTTGCCTCCTTTTCCAATTCTTTTGAATCCTTTCCTTGGTGATGCCTTAAGGAATACTCGATCACCAACCTCAAATTCTAACTCTCTTCTCCTTTTATCAGCATAACTTTTCTGTCTATCTTGAGCCGCTTTCATTCTCTGTTTTATAATCTGCACTTTATCAATTGCTTCTTGAATGAGTTCCGGTCGTACTGCTCGATGAACTCCATCTTTTGTCCATCGCCAATCTTCCAAATCCCAATATAATGGCGATCGACTTTTTCTCCCATACAGGGCTTCATAAGGGGCCATTTGGATAGATGCCTGATAACTGTTGTTATAAGCGAATTCAATCAGGGGTAACTGTTTATTCCAACTAAGATTGAAGTCTAGCACACACGATCTTAACATATCCTCTAGATATCCTATCAATCGTTCAGATTGTCCATCGGTTTGAGGATGTGCAGCTGTACTAAATCTTAGTTTTGTCCCCATGTGTTCTTGTAGGCTTCGCCATAATCGAGATGTAAACTTAGGGTCCCTATCTGATACGATGCATGCTGGGATGCCATGAAGTTTAATGATTTCTCGATGATAAAGCTCAGCTAGAGTGTCTACTCTATCATTAACCTTAACAGGCAAGAAGTGTGCTGATTTAGTCAACCTATCCACAATTACCCAAATACTATCGTACCCACCTCTCACTTTTGGCAGACCAGTTAAAAAGTCCATGGTGACTTGGTCCCATTTCCAATCTGGGATAGGTAGTGGTTGTAATGTACCGCCCGGCTTTTGGTGTTTCCCTTTGACCCGCTGACAAGTTAGACACCTCTTCACAAAATCTGCAATATCTCTCTTCATGCCGTTCCACCAATAATATCTTTTAAGATCATGATACATCTTGGTTCCTTCGGGATGGACTACATATGGCGCCTTGTGAGCTTCTTCTAAAATTTCTTTCTTAAGTTTATCAGGCACACATATTCTCTCTTTGTATCGTAAAATTCCCATGTTGTCGAGGTGATATTTTGGGTTGGCATTCCTTTTCATCTTGGCTATTTGCTTTTGACTCCATTCATCATTCCTTTGAGCCTCATGAATTCTGAACACTAGCTCTGATTGGATGGCTAAATTTGCAAGTCGAGCACACGAGCTGATACAGATACTATCTCGTGGAGGTTTCGATGTCTCAATTCTGCTTTTCAGTTGGGCTAACCCTGCTTGTCTACTAAGGGCATCAGCTACGACATTAGCTTTTCCAGGATGGTATTGAATCTTGCAATCATAGTCTTCTAGAAATTCCATCCATCTTCTTTGTCGCATGTTGAGTTCCTTCTGTGTGAATAGGTACTTTAGGCATTTATGATCCGTGTACACCTCAAAGGTTGTCCCATATAAATAATGCCTCCATTTAGCCAAAGCAAATATTATTGCTGCTAATTCAAGGTCATGAGTTGGATAGTTTTGTTCGTGGGGTCGAAGCTTTCGAGATGCATATGCTATAACCTTACCATTTTGCATTAACACACAACCCAAACCTTCTCGAGATGCATCAGTGTAGATGGTGAAGTTCTCTGTTCCTTCCGGTAGAGCTAATATTGGAGCCATAGTTAACCGTTTCTTCAACTCATGAAAGCTAGCTTCACACTTTTCAGTCCATTGATATGGGGAGCTTTTGCGGGTTAACTGTGTTAAAGGTTCTGCAATTTTTGAGAAATCTTGCACAAACCGTCGATAGTATCCGGCTAAACCCAAAAAGCTTCTGACTTCAGTTGGAGTTTCTGGTTGCTTCCAACAACTGATAGCTTCAACCTTGGATGGGTCGACTTCTATTCCATTTTTGGAAATTATGTGACCCGAAAAGGTAACTCTTTCTAACCAAAACTCACATTTACTGAACTTTGCGTATAAGTTGTTTTCCTTCAGTGTTTGTAACACAATGCGCAAGTGCTCCACATGTTGTTCTGGTGTCCTTGAGTATACCAGTATGTCGTCAATGAAAATAACCACAAATTGATCCAAGTATGGCCGAAAAACCCTATGCATCATATCCATAAAAGCTGTTGGTGCATTGGTCAAACCAAAAGGCATAACAACAAATTCAAAGTGTCCATATCGAGTATTGAATGCAGTCTTTCGAATATCTTCTTCCTTGACCCGTAGCTGGTAATATCCCTGTCTCAAATCTAACTTAGAATACACTTGCGACCCTTGAAGTAGGTCAAACAATTCTTCTATGTGAGGCAATGGATACTTGTTCTTGATAGTCATCCGGTTCAACTCTCGATAATCGATACACATTCGGAGTGTCCCATCCTTCTTTTTGACAAAGAGCACGGGCGCTCCCCAAGGTGAGGTACTGGGTCGTATATATCCACTCTTAATCAGCTCTTCGAGTTGATTCTTCAATTCTTTTAACTCAGCTGGGGCCATACGGTAAGGAGTTTTTGAGAAAGGTTCAGCTCCCGGTATAGTATCAATCACAAACTCTATATCCCGAGTGGGAGGCAATGAATTTAAACTTTCATTATATGAGGTGCATACGGTAGTAATTGAGCAAATTTTGCCTCATACTCCGCAACATTGTTGTTCCCCTGAATTAAGTCCATAAATTCTTTTTCTCTAGCATCACTTACTACTTGAGGCACAAACTTATCTGTAAATTCTTTCGTAAAGTTCTCCCAAGTGGGCGGTGTGTGATTTGCAGTCCAACGCTGCTCAACAAGCTTCCACCAACTACTAGCAGCTCCTTCCATAAGAAAGACTGCAAATTCCACCTGTTCCTCATCACTACAATGCAGGATTTTAAAAATTTTAAGTATCGCCTGGATCCAAGCATCTGCTTTCTGGTCATCAGGTTCACCGAAGAACCTGGGCGGATTGAAACGTAAAAAACGATCCAACATTCTATCCTTATCCTTTCCTTCCAATGCTTCATTGTGATTCGGTTGTTGGCGATCTTGTACAAATTGTCTCAAGACGTCTACTAATTGACTCATAACTTCGTTGTTGTTTTGTGGGTTTAATGGGGGGTTTCTTTCAGGTTCTACCATAGCAGGTTGCCTTTGACGAGAACTTCCTCCTTGCTGCCTTCCCACCGAACCATCTTGTTCTTCCTCCAAATGAGAAAGAGAGCGTGTACGATGAGGTTCTTTGCGTGGTTTCATCTATCACCAATCAAATCAATTGATTAGTAAAACAGAAAAACCTCACATATCGTTTATATGTCTAATACCGTCACTATCGTCCTAAGTTAACTAGCTAATCAAGGTACTATATCTCCGAGAACATGATTCGTCTTTAAAACCATGCTCTGATACCACCTCTGTGGCACCCCTCTCGCCAGGGTATACCTAAACGATTGGAGCCCACTGGTGATCATACTAAATACGCGTCTTCCGACTAATATTTAGTACAGTCACCTCAAATACTCACAAACACCTCATTCTAAAATTAACGCGGAAGCAATACATAAAACCAAAATAACAATACGAGTTTCAGTCAGGTACGAGGCCAAAACAACATGATTGTACCAACTACTATACATCTAGAAGATTACATAACAAAAGTTATACACTACTTGTGTCCATTGCTCGTACCAGTCCTCACTCAAGCAAGTGACCTTATTCTGAGACAAAGAACAGAAGGAATAGGGGAGGTAAGTCCAATTGACTTAGT
Organism: Petrea volubilis; assembly: GCA_026212405.1. NCBI lineage: Eukaryota > Viridiplantae > Streptophyta > Magnoliopsida > Lamiales > Verbenaceae > Petrea > Petrea volubilis. The sequence continues at coordinate 14,995,616 of CM047881.1, read as the reverse complement.
GAGGCCACATATACATATATACAAGAGAGGTACAATGATTAAACGAAATACTTAAATCTCATAAACATGATTTTCTTATTTGCAGCAGAAGCAGTTCTAATTATGAGCCAAGAAATTTAGTTGTAAGCATGAAATACGTATCTTATCATAAAACATATTCGGATCATACAATGGTGAGCTGTGCAGACATCTCCAACCTTGTAACTACCCAAAACGGATAAAACGTAATAGAAATCCTTATGCCTCCCTCGTCGAGAAGCCACCTCGACATCAGACAGACGGATGGTGTACCACGTGCCCGTGCCATACACCGATCCAATCCTACTACAGCCAATCTCCAACTGTACGTAGAATTGAATCCTACGGAATGGTATCGTACAAAAAGTTTCTATCGTCGGTCCGTTCCGCCCAAGAGTCCCTTTTTGTACGTACCTGGGCCCGACTCTCCCAAGGGCGTCCCCAAGGGTGTCAACAGATCATATCGAAACAGATACAGCTCACATTTCAGAAACGTAATAATTTCGAATAAAGCTTAACTTATAATTCGAAAAAATATTTCATCAGAAATATAAAGAGTAAAATAAAATTCCAAAATAATAGCCTACAATGCAAATATAACTAATTGGTAAAATAAATAAATAACATAAATCAAATATGGTAGGTTATACGATGATATTTACGGCATATAGTTCAATGTCCCAGAAAGAAAGATGAAAGGCACTCACCGAACTTAGTTATAGTTCACTAGTAGCTCAAGATGCGTCAACAGTACCAATATGTTCTTCGCCTATAATAAGTGACATACTAAAATTAGCATCCTATAATTGTACCTACTAAAATACATTAGTCCCATAAGCTAGAATTAATATACTTAAGGGTTCGTATTCAAATTTCAATTTCTATCGGGTCAAAGCACAAATAATAATCTCCCTAATTACAAATGTAAAGACACTATGTTATATACTAAAATTTAGCTTATTCATATATATATATATGTATATATATGTATATACACACGCACACATATATATACGAATTGAATATAGATTATATATATATATATATATGCACTTATGTACATGTGTGTGTGTTCGAACCACAAATCAAAAAAAATCATACAACTATTATATATTAAATATTGAAATGATTCTTTAATTACCCTTGATTAAACTACTCTTATTATCACTAATCCCTTGATTAGATTACTCACAAGAACATAAACATATATGTAATCCGAAAACATGAATATATGCATATATAAACCAAAACCAAAACCAAAACATGTATATATATACACGAACCAAAATATATAATTATATCTATATATATATATATGTAACATATATGTATATAGGCATATATGTGTGTGTTTATTTATACATATACATACGGACCATATATAGTAATACATATACATACGTCTATGAATATGAATAAACCACCAAATTCTTGAATCAAGCATGGAAATACACTAAACTATTGAAAAGGAAGACAAAGAATGAAGACGTACCTGTTGTTGCAAGAAAACAAGGAAGATGAGTTTGTGCTATATAAAAATATCTATATATATATGTGTATATTTTATTAGACCTTTAATACATTGAATATATATATATAATAAAGTGAGACATACATATATCAACAAGTGGCGGTAGATAGAGTGGCAAGAATGATGGAAATGTGGAATCCCCTATATCACATATTTTCCTCAAATTGCAATTTAGTCCCTTAAGTTTCTATATTTATACTCTAGACATCAGAACTTCTAATAATAAATAAATTCTAACTAAACTAGAAGGGTAATTAATTAGAATCTATTATTCCATCAAATAGGATCCGTGCTAGGTTTCCTGATATCACTTTATTCCTAAATTAATAAATAAACTTTGGGGTGTCACATAACCTGATGTGCTCTTTCTGTCTTCCAAATCTCCAGCATAATCACTATCTGTGTAAGCAACAAGTTCCTCATCTACTCCCTTCTTATAAAAAATCCCAAACTCTGTTGTTCCTTTTAGATATCTCAACACCCTCTTTGCCATCTGTAAATGAAGCTCAGTAGGTTTCTCCATATACCTACTAATAAGACTTACCACAAACATAATATCCGGTCGTGTGGCTGTTAGATACATGAGACTACCCACAATTTGTTTAAAGTAAGTCTTGTCCACCTTAACTCCACCCTCATCCTTCAGAAGCTTAAAACCAGGAACAATTGGATTATGAACATAGTTATTTTTATCCATCCCAAACTTTTGCAGTACATCCAATACATATTTCCTTTGATTGATAAAAATTCCATCAGACGTTTGTAAGATCTCCAGACCAAGAAAATATCTCATCTTTCCAAAATCTGTCATGTCAAACTCATGTTTCATGGAATCCTTGAATTCTGCAAACATTAAATCATCATTTCCAGTAAAAATAAGATCATCAACATACAGACTTACGATTAACACTTTGCCATCTTTCTTTGCCTTGATGAACAAAGTGTGTTCGTAATCACACTTCTCAAAACCGTCCTTCAAGAAATAGGCTTCTATACGGCTATACCAGGCTCGTGGTGCTTGCTTAAGCCCATAAAGTGCCTTCTTTAACTTATAAACCTTCTGTTCATCACCCTTGTGCACATAACTACAAGGCTGTTCCACAAAAACATTTTCATGCAACTCACCATGTAAAAATGCAGACTTCACATCCAGCTGGTATATGGACCATCCTCTTTGAGCTGCAAGTGCTATCACCAACCGAATTGTCTCCATACGTGCCACAGGTGCAAATACTTCTGTATAGTCTACCCCATATTGTTGAGCATACCCCTTCACTACAAGCCTAGCTTTGTATTTATTTACTTCTCCGTTTTCATCAAATTTAGTCTTATAGACCCATTTAACTCCAATCTTCTTCCCTCCTTCAGGTAAATCTGTTAATTCCCATGTGCCATTTCTATTTATTGCTTCCATTTCTGCATCCATGGCCTGTCTCCATTTTTCACTCTTCACAGCATCATCAAAATGAATGGGATCGGTATAAGCAGCTGCAAACATGACCATGTTAGCTTCTTCTTCAGAGAGTCCTTCACCCGTTTCATAGTCTCTCACCCAAATTGGTGGCACTCTAGTCCTCCCTTGATGTGAGACCGGGGAGTTGTCTTCAGATAAGGAGTCAGAAGATAGATTTTCCTCTGTTTGTTCACCACCAAGATCAGATTCATTCCCTTCTTCAATCTCAGTATGAGGAACAGTGGCATCTTCACAATCAGCCCACTCCAAATCACACACAATAGTCTTTTCATACTTCTTATCCCATTCCCAATTATTGTCTTCTTCAAACACAACATCCCTACTTATGATGATCCTTTGTGAACTTGGATCATAAAGTCTATAAGCCTTTGATTCCTCACTAACTCCCAACAGAATACAACACAAGCTCTTATCATCCAGTTTAGTTCGAGTGCTATCAGGGAAATGAACATGAGAAATGCAGCCAAAGACTCTAAAGTACTCAACTGAAGGCTTGATTCCACTCCATGCTTCCTCTGGCGTCTTATTTCTTACTGCCAACGTGGGACTTCGATTTAGGACATGTACTGTCCAATTGACTGCTTCAGGCCAGAATGTCTTGGGAATTTTCTTTTCTGAAAGCATGCTGCGAACCATATTCATAATGGTTCGATTCTTTCGCTCTGCAACCCCATTCTGTTGTGGTGTGTATGCAGCTGTCAATTGCCTTTTTATGCCATGTTCATCACAAAAACTAGTGAATTCTTGTGATGTGAATTCTCCTCCTTGATCTGTACGTAATCCTTTAATAACAGAATCCGTCTCCTTTTCAACATTAATCTTAAATCTTTGAAAAACAGCAAAGGCTTCAGACTTCTCTGTTAAAAAATAGACCCACAATTTTCTACTAAAGTCATCAATGAAAGTGAGCAAATACCTCTTTTTGCTGTTAGAGATAGGCTTGATCGGTCCACAAATATCAGCATACACTAACTGTAGAATATGTGAAGCTCTCCAATTACTCCTTTTTGGAAATGGGTCCCGTTGCTGCTTCCCCACCAAACAGTCTTTACATAGCTTCAAAGGAGACTTGAATTGTGGTAAACCATGCACCATCCTTTTCTGCTGAAGAGTTTTTAAGCCTTTGAAGCTTAAGTGTCCATACCGACAATGCCAAAGCTGCACCATATCTTCTGTAATTGTGTTAAAACAAGTAGATGCTATAGGCCGTGATACAGCATGCAAAATAAACATCCGATTTGAAGACATCGTTGTGTCCATAATTAAGCCTCTATCAGGATGGAACACCTTGCATTTGTCACGTTGGAACAAGATGGCAAGCCCCTTTTCTTGTAATTGCCCAATACTTAGCAAATTGTTCTTCAACTCCGGTACGTAAAATACACTTGTGATGATTTGCACTATTCCATTTACTTGTAGCCGTACATTGCCCTTTCCTGCTACAATCAAGCTTGAATTGTTACCCAGCTTCACAGAATCTCTAAAGCTTTCATCAAAATCACAAAAGTATTCCTTCTTTGCACACATATGATTGCTGCATCCTGAGTTAAGAAACCATGCATCTTCTTTGTTGGCAATGTTTGAATCGACATATGCCATCAACAACATCTCTTCTTGGGTCTCTGTGTAATTAGCCTCCTTTTCCCTTTTTGGACATTCCCATTGAAAATGCCCAAGGTTGTGGCAATGATAGCACTCCACTGTAGCCTTGTCAAAGCTTTGTCTGCCTCTTCCTCTACCACGGCCTCCTCTGCCATTACCTCGACCCCTTCCTCCAGATTGACCTCCGTGTGAAATCTTTAATGCTTGTTCCTCTTCTACATGAGAGCTCATACGTTGTTCATGCACAAGCAAACTACTTTGTAACTCATCGATGCTTAACGTGGTTGTATCCTTGGACTCCTCAATGGAACACACAACATAATTGAACTTGGGAGTCATGGATCTCAAAATCTTTTCAACAATAGTAGCATCTCCATTGTCCTCACCATTTGCTTTCATTTTGTTAGCAATTGTAAGGGTTCGAGCAAAGTATTCATTGACAGTTTCTCCTGCCTTCATGTGAAGAATTTCAAACTCCTTGCGAAGAGCTTGCAAATGTGCACGCTTGACTCGTGTTGTACCTTGATACTTTTGCTTTATAGAGTCCCATATGCTCTTTGCCGTATCCTTGTTGAGAATTGTCTCCAAGACTGAACGATCTAATGCTTGAAATAGATAGTTCTTTGCTTTCAAGTCTTTCAACTTTTGATCCTCAATGTTTTTCTTTTGTGTGTCAGTCAAGACCACACCTTCTTCTGCTACTGGAATCCCATTCTCCACTAAGCCCCAATACTCCTTTGACAGCAGAAAGTTCTCCATAAGCATTGCCCAATGATCATAGTGTCCATCAAATTTCGGTACTGCTGGTTGTACGAAGGAACTCTCTGATGCCATTTTTTTTATATATAGAAATGCAAAACACTCAGAAGACTGCTGCTTCTAACTTCAACAGACCCCGTGATGGGGCTCTGATACCAAATGTTAAAACAAAAAGGAAACTTCAAGTAAAGGTAAAGAGATATGGGAGATATCTTTCTTTTATTGAACTGAAGCAACCTTGGCTATATATAGCCTTACATAACTGACTAAGCTAAAAACAAGCTAACAAAGTCAATCAAAAATCAAGTGATATGACGACAAAGTCAAATAGATAAGGATCCTATAAAAGTAGGGATTTATTGACTGAGTGCAAGACTAACTTAACAAACTTAAATAACAAATCCTAACAAAGAAGAGATTTCTTTGGTTCAGATCAACTGCTAGTCAACAGTTCAAGAGTTCTTGATGATCCTGTCCTGTTCTGCAAATTTGAACTATGGTACTCAAATACATCTCACTTAAGTCACGGATATTCACTGTAAAATATTATCATTTCTTCATTGATACATGTAGCAAAATAACCATGGGATGGCCTCAAGATGCATGAACAGTCTAGGCATGCATGGCATACTTGCGGCTATGTTATCCTATCATGGTTTGAAGATTTCAGATCTAGAACTTTATTTTCTGCTTTTCTGTTGCAATGGTCAAGGGTCAGATATCTTGTAATTTTAATGAAGAAACATCTTAACTGTCCTCTTCTGTTAAATATCTTGAGTGTCTAAACTTAAAATATTGATGCGTAAAGAAAACCATTTTTCAAGAGTCAAAAGCAATTTTAGAGTGCAACATAATTATTCTTTTGTACACTGCCTTCCAGATGTGGTTGCAATATGAGATCCCTTATGTGTCATGCAATTATTTTTGTACATTGAGTACTTTGTGTTCCTAGAAATCTTAAAGTCTTCTCCTTTTACCCATCCTCAAATAGGTTCTGTTATGTAGTTGTTTCGTGGTGAATTTGGCTATGTGCTTTACACTGGGGATTTTCGCTGGGAAACAACTGGTAATGCAGTTAAAATTGGAAGGGCCATGTTACTTGACGCTCTCAAGAACAAGCCACTTGATATCCTATACCTGGATAATACTTACTGCAATCCAAGGTACTCATTTCCTCCTCGCGATGTTGCTGCCAGGAAGGTACATGTTTCGATGCCTCTGAATTTCTTCTTTCATCTTTTGTAAAGGTTACTTGTACCAAAGTATTTATGCTACCTCTTACATATAATCTTGCATATACAGTTCAATGTAAGAGGCCAGTGTAAGGAATTGTCCACATTATGGCCCTGAAACTCTGAAAGCCAGTGGTGGTCTTCTTTGCATATCTTAATCGAGTACTATAAATTGTTTTGGAGTTGCCCCATTTTTTTTCACTTAATAATTTCTCAAGAAACGAAGGCAGTGAAACCTAAGCTGCAGATTGTTCGTAAATTTATGCTTAAATTGCTCAGGTGTTCAATGAGAACAGTTGGGGCTGTGTCGGGTGCATTTTCCCTTCTGTCCCTTAAACAACATGTCTCCTGCAATTTCATTTTCTTGTCCTAAAAAATTATTCCTGAACACCTATTTATCCTTATTCGTTTAAATATTTTTAGTGTGAAATTACATGTTTGTTTTTGCTTTTATTAGTCTGTCTAAAATATCAATCGAAGAAACTTTTTGACTCTTAAAATTGTCTACTTTGTTCATTTTGCCTGAAAAGATTGATAACTAGCATTTGATGACTGATTACAGGTTGTTGATATCATCACCTCTCATCCAGAGCACGAAATTATTATTGGAATAGATTCATTGGGTAAAGAAGATCTTCTGCTCTACATATCACGTGCACTAAACATAAAGGTACATCTTGCACCCTTTTACGACGTATAAGCTGTTGAAAATGTGCAAGTTAACTTTGACTTATTACAGATATGGGTTTGGCCAGAACGTTTGCAAATTATGCATCTTCTTGGATTCCATGAGAGCTTCACCACCCAAACGTCTCTCACTAGAGTTCGCGCAGTTCCTCGTTACAGTTTTAGTGTTGAAACTCTTGAAGGGCTCAACACGCGTTGCCCAACTATAGGAATTATGCCATCTGGGCTTCCATGGATGACTTCTGTGAAGGGAAACGGGAGTCGTTTTGGCTCTTCTCCTTCTGCAACTCACCTAGGCGACTGTAGCATAGATATACCTGGTGGCCACAACATCCATGATTTAGGTGTAGATTTAGGAAATGCTAAAAGATACCATCAATTCATATATGTAGTTCCATATTCTGATCACTCGTGCTTTTCTGAGATACAAGAATTTATCGAGCTTTTTCGGCCAATCAATATCAAAGGCATTGTGTCTTCATCATCATGTTATATTGACCCTTGTTATTACTTTGATCACCTTTGCGGAACTAAGCAAGCATTGTGGAGGGTACTCCAGAAGCTTGAGAATGAAGAGGGAACGGATAGAGTTGAAGCTGCTAAAGTAAAATCAGCAGTAGAAGGTACTGCCACTGTAGCAGGAAGGAAGAGAAGGATTGACCAGGTTGATTTTTTTGGTATACGTGTAAGTAGGGTCAGATTGTTGAGGAGGTTGAGCTGTGGTGTTAAAATTGCAGATACTGGGTATCTTTCGTGATGTCGGGGATATTGTGGTGTTGGAGCTCTCTCAAAACTGTAGTTTTTAATACATCTTCCACTTGACAAATGTATAGAAGGACGAAGAAATGCTACTATACGATACGTTGTAATTAAAAGTATATTACCTTTGTACAATCTTGTGAGTACTTGGCGGAGAAAGTAGATTGAATGTTATCAATTCAAATATCATTCTCAAAGTTGATTCTTAAGCCACACGGTAGTGAGGCTGGATGAAGCCGAGAGAGGAACTAGAAGTTTCTGAGTCTAGATTTTAATTTTCTGGTGAAATTTGGCCTTAGTGTATGCCCGCACTATTTATCCAATTAGTAGAAACTTTAACACTATGTTTGGTTCTAAGATTTTAGGAGGGAGAGGAAATTGTTAAAGAAAGAAAAAGAAAATACAAGAAATTCAAAATACTCTATCTTGTTTGGTTGTCAAGGAAAATAGCAAGGAAAATGATTTTCCTAGAGAATTGCCTTCTATTTTGTTTGGTTATTAAGCAAAACCAAAGGAAAATGCAAACATACAAAAAAAAAAAAAAAAAAAAAATCAAACCTATTCCAAACAATTAATTCCAACCTCTCTCTCCCCCCAACCAAAAAAAAAAAAAAAAAAAGAAAAGGTAAACCAATTTGGTACAACAAAATATATAATCAAGAACTATGTTCATTACAAAAATTATCAAGTAGGTAATGAGATATGGAGCTAAAAAATTGAGATAAAAAAATTAAGTTGTAAAACAAGTTACTCAATATTTAATATAATATCCAAGCAAAGTTGTTAAGGAAAGAAAAAAGCGAAAAGCTACAAGAATAACTAATATAGATAAAATAGCAAGAATAGCAACTAGTGTGAGAGTTTACCTACAACTAAAAGGAAAACAAAATCACTCCAACACTCCAATAGTTCTATTATGTCATAAAAATTTTAACTAATTAAGTTTCCATCACTAAAGACAACTTCTACGCTGATTGATCATCAAAAATTTCTTGACCAAATTTAACGAGTAGCCACAACTTCTTTCGTTCAGTGGGGCACTTGTGGAATGCACGAGCAGCACTTACATCAGCTGTAAGTTTTTGATATACTATCATCTGAGAGAATTCTGTCATTCCACCAACCAAAGCAATTTCATTAAACAAATCTTCTTTGGTGTAATTCCATTGGTTACCGAGTTTAATCGTTGCAGCAACTTCGCCTATACTAGCAGTTAAGAGTGATATTTCTTCGCTTACCACATCTATCATTCTTGTCTTCTTTTTCTTTGGCTCTTCACTTGTCTTTGTGGAGCTTGTTGGTGCTTTTGATGTAGATGACTCTTCAATATTATCATGTTTACCACATTCATCGTTCCAAGCATCTTCATCATGCTCCTCCAAAGGATCTTGTTCTCTAGCCAATTCCATTCTTCTTTGTTTTGCACTAACAGCTTTGTTACCTATGGCACGATCTTTCCCAAAGATCTCATCCAAGTTTTCATAATTTGGAATTGGAGTATAACGTAAATGTGAAGCATTTGGCTTTGCCTATTATCACAAGACCAAGAAATGCTCAAATTCATTTAGTAACAAGAAAGCTAGTCAAGAAATGAATTAAGCATAAAATGAAATATTTACTAACATAAACTAGATATATATTAGCTCATTCTTAACTATTACTTTTAACTAAATTAAATAACTCAAAATTAAAAAGATTAGAAGAGAAAGTACAAGAGAAAGTACCTTAAGATAAGCATCCCACACCTCTGCTTCGGCTTCATTTCATCACTCCATTTGAGATTCTTTTTCTCATTAGTAGTTGAGTCTTCTATATCATCTTCATACTATTAATTAAAACATAAAGTCACAACACATGATGAAGGATGTAATCAATTATGCCACCACCTTTGTAAAAATTCATTAAATTCATATAAGAAAATTTTAAATACTTGAATAGAAAGCAATGACAACAAATAGTTGAATTCAAGATACAAATAACAGAAGATTCTAATATTATTAGGAAATAGCAGAAGACGTGGACGGGATGGAAGTAACACCTATTGGGTCTATTTCTTGTAATTCTACTGTAACAGCTCTTATCTACTGGCAAGGAAAGCTGGTTGTTGGACAAGCTGATAGAATAATAAAGGTATAATAATATGCTTTTGGTGTATTTGGCCTGAACCAAATGTCAGGGGAGGTAGGTGTAATTTTGGAAAGTAAAGTGGGTTTAGCTGTAATTAGACCTAATCTCAGGGAAGGCTGTATGATTTATCCTTTTTTTTTTTCGCAACTGTATCAAGTCTACCATGGAGTTTAGCAGGTGCATTCCAACAAGGTTTTGGAGTTACTATGATGGATTTATTTCCATAAATTAGCATTGTTACTCGGGAATATCACCATTTGATCTGTACTATTGCACTATTCTTAACAACATATGAGGCAACAAAGTAGGAAAACAATAGCACTTCACTTTTCTTACAATCTACTTCAAACAAGACCCAGGGGAAAGATATTAACATAATATGAATTGTTCAAGGTGATTGACTTGATAATCACTGTGAGAAAAAATAAAGTTAGTTACAATATAAATACATTTTGTCCACTTATTTGTGTGATTACTCAATTGAGCTTTTGTTTGTTCTATCTTGAGGGAACATATTTAACTAATCACACAGAGTAACCACTTGAGGGAACATGCCACCACTATTCTATCTTATTATTCTATATTGTGTCCATACATTTTGGCAGAAAAGTAAGCAGACGAATTAATTTATTTTATGCACTGATTAGCTATTAAATTAAGCCTCTAACCATATTCTTATTGGAGATCCCACTTGTGGACTACGTTCAAGCCGCCCTGCAAACCGGTTCTCATGCACTTTCTTCTTCTTCTTTTTTTTAATCATGATTCAATTCCAATCATAGCTTACAATTTTATAATTTCTTTTTAATATTGACAACGAAAGCATTAACAACAAAAACTTTATTAACAACCTACCTAATGCAATCACTTGAGAGCCATCTACCTAACTTAAACGCATGATTATTTTGAGATGTTCTCTAACATGCCTTAACTGCAGCAATCACCACTTTCAACCTGTTGAACTGTAGCCCCCAGAAAAATCGGAGTGATATTCAAATCCACTTACACAATGACATTGTTACACCCCAGTGACTTCAAGACATTGCCCTCAGTTCCAGTATTTTACAACATTCAACATATCGGACATCCCAACTCTAACAAACGAGAATATCTCAAAACAGTCATTTGTTTAAGAAAACAAAGCATCAAGCAACACATCAAAAAACCCACCAAGAAAATAGCAAAATTAGCTAGTAAAATGACAAAGAACAAAGGAAAAAAATTTCATAAATTAATAGAGACAATTAATCAAACACCTAGAATTCATAATCCATCAAAATACTTATTCAAATAAAACCCAACTACTAGGACCTTCACATAGAAATTCGGTAATAACAGAAAATCCCAAAACATATACACATTTCTTAAATAGGATTTGATAGAGAAATATCTCTTCTTCTGTAACATAGGGAAATTGAGGTTCCAAGTGTGCAAATGAATGTGTAGATGTTGAAAAAACTGGATCTCCTACACCACTTCCACCACCAATCGAGTTAGGCTCATAAGAAGATTTCCTCACTCTATTCTTCATGGGTGTTTGATTTTGACGACGGAATTGGTCGGCATTTCGATTCAACGGAGGAAATTGACGAGCAAGGTTTGATGGTGGAAATCTTCGTTGAGAACCCGATGAATTTCCTCCGGAAGTCATGGTAAGAATCGAGAGAGAGAGGTCTAGAGAGAGAAACGGGTTAGACAGTGAAGAGTGAGAGAGCTTGGGAGAGAAATGAGAGAGTTCTGGAGCAAGAGAGAGAAACAGAGTATATTAGAGAAACGCTATTGAGAGAGCGTGATGTCTTTTTCCTTCCGTTTCCTCACCAATTTGGACGGAAAATGGTTTTTCTCCATTCATGTTATATTTTTCTTTTATTTTCTTGTCCTTAGTATTTTCTTTCTTTTTCCTTAACAACCAAATGCTGAAAATTAAATTTCCTTTCTATTTTCTTTTCTTTTCTGTCATAAAATCTTTGAACCAAACAGATTGTAAAGGTATTTATATGGGGAAAAGGTGCTCTTTCCATTTGATGCTTACGGTTTTTTCGAGCACCCGAAACTTATAATGTGAGAAAATGAGCTTTCGTCCTTCGTAAGGTAAAGATCAATCCAAGAGGAGGAACCTGCAAAATAAAGGTTAGTCCTCTACTGAATTAAGTCAGTATCGTGATCGATAAGAGACAATGAACGATAGAAAATGATAAAAATGATGAAATAACGATTGGATTGCAGTAAAATCATAGGAAAATAGTTATCAAGTCTTAAAAAGTACTAGATAATATCAGAAAAACCTCCTCCCTCTTTATGAGGCATTAAGCCTTATATATCTGTCTGGCTGGAGATCCTCCCTAAAACATGGGGTCAGGAGGGCATACCCCCTTAAAACACGGGCTGAGGGGAGTTTATTGTTGAGATATTGGAGGGATAAGGTTGTTGGGAGTTGAGAATTAAACCCCCATATTTCCCACGTTATGTTTGACTTATTTTATGGTTATCTCCCTTGGATGGTCTTCAGGAAGGCTGTTGGTCAGGGCCGTCCGGACTGGGCTTTTAGGTTGAACACCCTTTTCCTCTGACATGGTCTTCAGGAAAGACGGTAATTAGGGCCGTCCTAGCTGAACTGGGCTTCTAGATTAGACGCCTTTCCTCCCTGACATGGGCCTTAGGAAGGACACTGACTTGGGTTTTTCCTTTCTTGGATCGGGCTTCCAGGGTGGATTATTCAATTTTGCCAAAACCCAAATAGAAATCTGAAAATATGCTATATCACCATTATTGGAAAACAAGGTACTTTTATGGAGATGAAGTCTCCAAACGGAGGCAAGTGCGTTATGGCCTAGACGTGTTTCAAGTTCATTCTTGATTCCTAGGTTGTCAATTTTTAGGAGTTGGGCTTTTGTGAAATTTGTTATTTCCTTATTATACTAGAGGGGTTGGGCTTTTGACAAAGTCTTGAATTCCTCATTAATTATTAGACTATAGGAGTTGGGCTTTCCAGAAATATATTGAATTCCTTATTAGACTTGGTTAGCAACTGATCACGACGTAAGAATGTAAAATGGGTTACCTTTCCCAGAGTTGAGAAGTGCGAAAGCTTTTTCCATGAATCAGTCTGGATCTTTTATTACAAAACAATATTATATTTTCTTCTCTACTCATCAATACGCATCACGTGTATTGATAAGTGGTTGACATAAGGAAAAATAATCTTCAAAAAATTTTCAATACATAAGTTTTTTTCTTTTTTTATTTCAACCATTCACCAATATACGTGGCGAGTATTGATGAGTGGAGGAGAAGATACAGATAAATAATTTTATATGGGTAAGAATCATTGGTAATAAGATTATTCCCCAACTAATTAATGAAACAAATCAATTTTCTTAGGGAAGCTTTTTTTATGAAAACAATTATTGTATATATAGCAGGTAACTAATTAATATCAAATATTACAAAATACACACTTTATTTTACATTAAATTTATTTATTCAGTCCAACTATTAACAATCTAGTTCATAATAATATGACAACATTCAAGAACTCAAAAACAACATTGCTTCAATCGTACAAATCTAATTTTTTGATGATGTGGTGGTGTTGGAGGAATCTTCGGTGAAGAACACTATATGTTCCTCCTTTGCACCTAACAAGACTTGGAGAGATCGAGGGATTGGAGGCAAGTTCACATTTGTAACCCCTTCAAGAATATGTACAACTTGACCTATTGACGGTCTGATATTCTCATCATCTTGGATGCACCAACAAGCAACTTTGCATATCTTTAATACCTCATCTGCATCAGCTTCCCCAAGCAATGCGGCGTCTAAAAGGCCAAGAACGTCACCGCCATTTACTATAACACTTGCAGCCAAACAAGGGAAGAATTTCGCCTTCCCATCTTCTAAATGCTCTAAGTTTCTCCTCCCTGATACTAGTTCAAAGAGCAACATCCCGTAACTATAAACATCTGCTTTAGCTGTTATGGCACCTCCTGATATCCATTCCGGTGCAAGATAACCTCTAGTTCCTCTCATGGTTGTCAGTACCCTGCTAAAATGACGACCTACGAGCTTAGCCAAACCAAAGTCTCCCACTTTGGGACAAAATTCAACATCAAGAAGGATATTTTCAGGTTTTATATCACAATGAATGATGCAATCCCTGCATTTCTCGTGGAGATATGCTAACCCTTGAGCGATTCCCAATGCAATATGGCACCTTGTTTTCCACTTCAAAACCTTAGACTCCTCAGCATTGAAAAGGTGTGAATCTAAGGAACCATTTTCCATGTAATCATAAACCAACATCTTCCTATTTGGTTCAGGACAAAATCCTCGAAGCCTTACAAGATTCACATGTTGAATTGTCCCAATAGTGCTGACTTCTGTCCTGAACTGCTTCTCCCCTTGGTTGATGCTTTCGAGTTTCTTCACAGCAATGTCAGTTGAATTAGGCAAAGTCCCTCTAAAAACAGATCCAAAACCTCCACCTCCCAACTTATCTGAAAAATTTTTGGTTGCATTTTGCAAGTCTTTGTATCGGAACGCAATCAGCGAGCCGTCTATTTTACCACAAGTTCCTACCGCTTGCTTTCGACGAATCCATATTATGACCAAAATGATTGCCAAGAGGACCAATGTTACCCCAATAACCGAACCCGCAATGGCACCAATGGAGACCCTCTTATCATTCTTGGTTCTAGAAAACACAGAAGAAGCAGCAGAAAGTCTAATGTATATAGTTCTCCCACCCTCATCTCCTTTGGGTAGTTGGTTTAGATCCAACAGTTCCCCATTCCAAAGGGAACACCCGTTTTCATCGTAGGCATAGGCCTTGCAAGAGCAGTTACTCAAACAGGTGGATTCACATTCGCCTATACTTCCGATTATCAGTG
The DNA here is from genome assembly GCA_026212405.1 of Petrea volubilis. Classification (NCBI taxonomy): domain Eukaryota; kingdom Viridiplantae; phylum Streptophyta; class Magnoliopsida; order Lamiales; family Verbenaceae; genus Petrea; species Petrea volubilis. The sequence continues at coordinate 14,980,538 of CM047881.1, read as the reverse complement.
GTTCAGGATATCTATTTAACATCACATCGGAAATCATCATAAACTTGTCTTTGCTCCTATTAGAGATGATAGTACCATTATTCTCGCACTGCAAATCAATCTCTTTCACACAACCACCTGAATAATCCTCCAAATTCCAATCATGAACAGATTTCGATTTAAATCCAGGTAAACAATTGCAAAATTGTCTCGAACCCTTATCATTACATGTACTAAATGCTCCGCAATAAGCATAAACCTCACATTGTTCTCTTGGTAGTGAAATCAAAGACATCCAACTCGTGTTATCCCATGTTAACTGCTTAAGCTGCCCCGAGACATCCAAAATGAGTCTCGATATTACAGATGGATCATAAAGGGAATAGGTTAAATAACTCTCGTTCTCGTTATCAACATAGCTAAAATTGTAGCCAGATGTCAACCTCATTTCAGGCACCAGGCTAAAAATACGACCATTCCATGGTCCACTACTCCAATATTGCTCACTCATGTTCCACCTTATAATATACTGACTCCTATTTGGATCAGGCTCAAGAGAGGACAACCCTGGAGCAGGATCTTCCGAATTTTTCCAAGAAGTCAAAAGTTGTTTCTTTTTTGTTCTTTTATTATAACCAAGCTTTGCCCCAGGCATCCATGTATGAGCTGCATTATTAAAACTTTCCCATAAAGTTGAATATGAACCGGACCCGGGCCTGGACCCTTCTATCAAAACCAAGTTTCCATTATCAAGAAGTACTGCAATTACTGAATTAGATGGAGTTGTGGAGTTTAAATCAGTGGACCAAATCTTAATTTGGGACTCATTTAAAAGCACTAAATTACCATCTAAAATCTTGAGTTGAGCAAAATTCTTGTCTAAAATGGGACTTTCTCTGTTTGCAACCCAAACTATGGTTTTTTCTCTGAAATTTTTGTACCAAATGCCTATGTAGTATTTGGAGGAATTACCTGGAGTGAAGAATCCCAACTCGAAGTTCCCACCTGAAGAAACGACCGTTTGATCTCCAGAGAGAGTTTGGTTGGCTGAAATGGTGTCTGCTGCATGGGAGAACTTTGTGTTGAAACACAGGAAGATCAGAAATAGAATCATTTTTGCAAACTTTTTTGATGCCCAATGAATATAGGAAAAATGTGTGCGTGTGTGTGCGTGTGTGTGTGTGTGTGAGAGAGAGAGAGAGAGACAGAGACAGAGTTATATCATGCTCATCTGAAATTGCCATACGAGTGTGTGCTCCTGTGCAACAGGCAATGGTTTTTCATCATCTATTTAATGACAGAAAGATATGAAGCCAATCCATATGTCTTCAGTCTAAGTCAAGCTGTTTGCTCATTCTATGACCATAACTGAGTCAACGCTAGTAGCCAGAAATACTTTTTCCATAGCCCAATGGAGACTTCGAAGTGCCAAATCCAACCCATAACTGAGACGATTGCTGTAATTTTTCAAATGTTAGAATAACAAGTCAATGAAGAATGACATACAATGAAGACAACAAAATCTGTTCGGCGCAGTATACATATCACAAGATTGGGCGTAGTTTAAGTATGGCGTAGAATATGGGCAGCACATTTTCAATTCAATCCAATGACAAATTGACATAAGTAAAGGACCACAATTAGGCACCCAAGACTGGGACTGCATTAATTTTCTCCATTGGTTATCAACGTCATGATGAAGTCTATGATCCAACAGCGACATGTTGAGAAATATCTGTTTGATTGTTATTTTCTACCATACTCCGTTCCCTTTGCGTATTCAACTCGGCAATCATGTAAGAAAAAAAGAGCTACCAACCGAAAGTATTGAGTGGACAAATCAGCCTTTCAAGGCAGAAAATAGGATGAAAAATATAAATGTAAATTTAAATTAAGATTGTCAATAATGATCTATACAATCAATAACCGGTGCTTGTTGCGGGTTGTTTAGCAAAGCTGATCTAGAAGATGTTGTAACATCTCACATCTTATAAAATATATTTAAATCTTTTATATTATAAGATACTAAATCTTATTTGGGAAGTAGAATCTTAACTTAAATAAAAATAAAAAACTATATGTCTTATAGGATGTCGACGTTGACAATTTTAGATAGTACCGTTTTGAATATCTTTCTTACTTCCCAATGATTTAAAAGTTCTTAACATATTACATTAGGAGCTTAAGCTCATTATAAAAAATTATTAAATATTTTGAAACATGTTATGAGCTCTTAAACTTGGCACAATGTATTTTTAAGAATACACACTACTTGACTACAAGAAATGTAATGCCAGAGACAAACTATTGAGTGACGATTTCAAATTGGTCACTAATAATATGTGTTAAAAGCTATGCTGCACGGACACGAATATAGGGATACTAACATAATGATAAAAAAAATTTCAAAATTATATGACACAACACATCTCCGACATGGCAATATCAATATAATTATTATTATTATTTTATTAAAACTATGACACAATATTTACATAGAATAAAAACGCTTGACCCCAAACTTATGATACTTTAATTTTACAAGAAATGTAATCCAAGAGACAAACTATTGAGTGACACTTTCAAAATGGTCACCACTAATGTGTTAAACGCTATTTTGCACGGACAAGGATACAACAATACGGATACGATGATAAGAAATTCTTAAAAATTATATGATACAACACGTCTCCGACACTGCAATATAAATATAATTTTTTTTCTTATTTTACTAATAATATGACATAATATGTACATGGAATAAAAATACTTAATCCCAAAATTATGGTGCTTTAATTTTATGCATTATCATATAGACTTTTATAAGTTACACTTTCTCATTTGAACTTTATATTTTTCACACTTAAACCTTTTTTGACATTTTTTGGCAATAAGTGACCTCTCACATTAGGACACCATTCCCTTTTATTGCTAAAAATGACCATTGGGAGTTTAGTGTAAAAATTTTAAAGTTCGTCTGATAAAGTACAACTTATAAAAGTTCATATGGCAATGTGTAAAAAGCACAATAGTTTGGGGGGTTAAGTGTTTTTTATCCATATTTATATACTCACACACACACACACACATAGTGTACGATTTATATATTAATACAAGTACGAAGAGGAAGAAGTTTACATCGACGAGTGTATTACAATTTTTCATTTTCTTGTTTTTGTCATTTATGAACTATCTTTTTAAAAGTAAAGGAAACTTTCAGTTATGATAAAAAAACATAATAAGAAAATTAAGTTATTAGATGCAACAACAATATTTTTTGGAGCAGTTTTAAAAATTTTTTATTCTTAATTATCTTTTTATCATTAAAATACCCTAAAAGATATATGGGAAAACACTTTAAGTGTCCGAAAAGTGCTGAACATGTTATTGATAGTGTGTCCAACAAGCCATCAGAAATGTTGGATTTTTATAATTTATAGATATGCCACGTGGAGCGTAGGACACATATCGGAGGAGCTTCGAATGAGTCGAGTGTCCAACACGATGTTCGACACTGCACCACTCTAATTTTAGGAATGTCGGTGCATTATAATGAAGGGCATTAAATCAAATTTTGAAAAGTATAATATTTACTCTTTTCATGAATTAAATACATCATACCTTTCTTCAAAATTTGCAAAATAATAAACGTGCTTCCTAGATACACGAAATGAAAATTTTTGAAAAAAATAAACAATATGGGAATTTTTCAAATAAGAACTCAAATTGTTTGAACAAAATTATTAAAAAGAAAATAATTAATTTAATGAGAGCATGTAAACATATGAAAGAATTACCCAAAAAAAACATATGAAAGAAACACAAATAAATAACTCAATAAGTAGTATCATCAACATTACGAACAAAAGAATGAATTTATTAAAAGAAAAAGTAAAGAAAAAGGAAATATCATGAGTGAATACAGGAAAAAATGAAAAAGAAAAGAAAACAAAAATAAATATCATCATGATGATTAAAAATATAACTTTCAAAAGGATTAAAAGATCGTTCGTGAAAAAAAAAATGAAGAAAACGGAGCTGCAGAAAACTTTAATGAGAAGAGAGAAAGCAGCCACTATAGTAGAAAAAAGGGAATGTCAACATTTGACATTTAGAACAGTAAATTAATCTGTTTTGTTTATATTTAGTTTTTAGTCGTAGATGATTCCTAGTTTTGTTTGACTAAGAGGCTGTTTGGCTAAATTTATTTAAAACATCTTATAAGCTCCTATATCTTATAAGATATTTTAGGAGCTTATAAGATGTTGAATCTTATTTTAAAAATAAGTTATTAAAGTGTTTGGATAAATAAGAAGGGTATAGCTTGTAAGATGTTAGTAATAGCAATCTTGTAATTAATTTGGTTGAAAATAAAGGAACTTGGTAGATCTTAAAAAATAAGTTGCTACCTCCTTACTTTTTAAAAAAGAGCTTATAAGCTCTTAAACATCTTATTTGAGGAGCTTATAAGCTCCACCTCCAAAATTTTTGCCAAACACTTTGCACCATCTTGTAAGCTCTCAAATATCTTATAAGATGTTTTGAGGAACTTATAAGCTTAGCCAAGCACCCTCTAAGTCATTTAGGACATATTTGATTATATTTCATATGACATTTGTATCCCATGAAATTACTTTATAAGTCTATTTGATTTGGTGTTGGATTTTTTACGAGCCGTACGGCTTGAAATTCAACTTGAATTTCAAATTCAATAACATGGTATATAACAATCTCACTTGTAAAGTGAACTTCGCAAATTTCAGTTAAGAGAACTTTTATTTCAAAACAATCACACTTACCAAATGCTTAAAATGTGGAGTCCACTAATTTAAGAAATTTAGCATTTTATACTTCTAATACAATATCAAATATGTTCTTAAAGTAATAGAAAAGACATTAGTTTTGTAGACAAACGGTGTTTTAGACTAAAGATTAAATCATTATTATGAATTAATTTTGAAAATATACGTACCAATATTTACATAAAATTTAATATATAATTGTTTATGTGGCAAAACTAAATTCAGTAAGTCTATCCACATGTACATATATATGATGCTTATTTGAATGGTTTCAAAAATTCAAAATTACACACACACACACACATATATGTATATGTATATATATATAGATTATATGTATTTGATAACAACTTCCATTGTTATATACATTTTTTTTTAACCAAAATTACTTTTCTTGTTCAATGGTACTTCCGATCATGCGATTTACTTAACTCTCATTGTTTGCTATTTGTACATTCATTGTTTGCTATTTGTACATTCAATGTACCTAAAAAATTTTCTTAGTGCAATACCATACAACGGTCAATTTAAGCAAACTGACAAAGGAATTTTTCACATGAGAACTCAAATTGTTTAAACAAAATTATTAAAAACAAAATAATTAATTTAATGAGAGCATGTAAACATATGAAAGAAACGAATGGTTTGCAAAATAAATAACTCAATAAGTAGTATCATCAAAATTACAAACTAAAGAATGAATTTATATATATATAAAAAAAGTAAATACAAAGGAAATATAATGAGTGAATACATGAAAAAATGGAAAAAGAAAAGAAAAGAAAAACAAATACCAACATAATGATTAAAAATATAACTTTCAAAAGGATAAAAGATCGTTCATGACAAAAAAAAATGAAGAAAATGGAGCTCCAAAAAACTTTCATGAGAAGAGAGAGAGAGCAGCCATTATAATAGAAAAAAAGGAATGTCAACGTTTGATATTTAGAAGAGTAAATTAGTCTGTTTTGTTTATATTTAGTTTTTCGTTGTAGATGATTCCTAGTTTTGTGTAACTAAGTCATTTAGGACATATTTGATTATATTTCATATGATATTTGTACCCCATTAAATTACTTTATAAGTATATTTGATTGGGTGTTGGATTTTTTATGAGCCGTGTGGCTTGAAATTCGACTTGAATTTCAAATTCCATAACATAGTGTATAACAATCTCACTCGTGAAGTAAATTTCGCAAATTTCAATTAAGAGAACTTTTATTTCAAAACAAGTATATTTACCAAATGCTTAAAATATTGAGTCCACTAATTTAAGAAATTTAGAATCTTATACTTCTAATACAATGTCTAATATGTCCTTAAAGTAATAGGTAAAACATTAATTTTGTAGACAAACGGTGTTTTAGATTAAAGATTAAATCATTATTATGGATTAATTTTGATAATATACGTACCACTCTTTACATAAAATTTAATATATAATTGTTTATGTGGCAAAACTAAATTCAATAAATTTGTCCACATGTACATATATATGGTGCTTATTTGAATGGTTTCAAAAATTCAAAATTATATATATACATACATATATATATATATAGACTATATGTATTTGATAACAACTTTCATATTGTTATATACATATTTTTTTAACCAAAATTACTTTTCTTGTTCAATGGTACATCCGATCATGCGATTTACTTAATTCTCATTGTTTTCTATTTGCACATTCAATGTACCTAAAAATATTTCCTTAGTGCAATTTCTTTAGCTACATGGAAGGTGCAACATGAAGTTTGAATGTTGCTTGGATTATTTGGACAGTGATATCATTTTGTTGTGTTTGATTTTTCTGTTTTCCTTTTCTTTTAGCAAGTTGATCTGTATCTAATGAGATTTTAGTATACCATTGCAAGAAAAAAAAATAGTTTTATACATTTTAATTGTTATAAGTACTTGCCTTCACCATATAGAGTTTTTTTCTTTATTTTTCTTCTTTAATTACTTTTTTGTAAGATTCTCCAAATGCATTTGAACTATTATAAATACTTGATTTCTATAATGAGGGGCATCCGTTTAATTTGTAGTAGATAGGATTGGAAAATGAAATAGTTATTCGTCACGTTTGTTGGTACGATGCTTTAATTTCCACCTAAAGAATATAAAAGTTAATTTGTGTTGATAGAATTACATGTTATGTGGTTTATGGCGATTTAGAATGACATTATTAATTGTCAATAGGTGTGTGTACCTCGGAGCCAAGAATAATTTCGGGAGGATTGCAAAAGGCTCTGATAGCACCTATGATAACCCCGAAATCCCGCTATTATTATTATTAGTATTATTATTGTTCTTGTTAGTGGTTATATACATGCGTACATTATTATTTACAAAACGTGCTAGACTACATAACAAGATGGTACATCCCAAAAGTAGACTGCCGATATGATAGTTCTACTATATCACTAACAACATAGCAAATTCAAAAACCAAATACAGGTACGCAGCGAAAATTCTACATCTTTCTTTCTAGTAAAAAGCTTCAAAAGTCTCCTCCTCTTCCACATCATAAAGGCTAGCTTCGGAAGCATCTAAATAATTAAGTAACACGGAATCAACATACGTTGAGTAGAAACATTTTTTTATACAAATAAGGTGTTTGGGTGTCAAGTGCACATTAGTTACACATAACACACACATAATTTCACACTTTCTACCTTTTGTCACTTGACAGTGACCCTTATAACTACCCAGGCCGAAATAACAATCATCACATTTCTCCCGCCAGCCTTATCCTCCAGTGGTTGTATTTCGGGCATACGCCTAGTATTGTCCTACGATCCTCTCTCTTGAGTAGATCCCTCCATCTACCCAAGGTGGGATTAGGAGATGGAAGGGTTGTGAACTCTTCTAGCTACTCAATAGTATGTCCCGGCGGAACACCCCTCGGACCATTCTAGCACATATGGGCCCATTCACACAATTGCAAATTATTCACATAAGCACATAATATCTGGAAGTTTATATTATAGTTTAGTAAAGTAAGTGTTGGCAATTAAATTTCGTCGAATAAAAAAATTGACAAGTGTAAATTAAAATATTAAATATTAATTAAATTTTCTATTTATATTTCGGAATTTCCTAAATTTAATTCCAATATTAAATAGTTAATTTTAATTAATATTTTAATATTTATTTTACCGATAAATGAGGGATTTCCACGTGTCAATATGATATGTCACGGCCAATTAAATTAAATCTTGCAGCCCAAAAGTCCAAAACCAATCAAATGGTGACAAGTGGCGTGTTTGGTTGCATGGACCAATCAAATAATGACACATAAATGGTATTTTTCTCTTTAAAAAAATCATTTATATTAAAGAGATAAATATCGAATAAATTGCTAGCAATCCAAAGACCCTACATAGACGTCTGTAAATAGGGGTCATTTGGAGCTCAAAAGACATCAAGAAGTCTTCTAGAGCAAGAGAAGCCAAGAAGATCCCGAAGTTCTCTCAAGGCAAGCTCAAGAAGATTCGCGAAGATCGAAGGCAAAATTCCCGGTGTTCTTCGGAAAGTCATCAAATCAAGGCGTTCAATCCACGATCAAGGTGTTAGCCCCGCGTTTTGGCGTTTCTCCAAACTCAAATCCACGGTGATTAAAGCGGCGTTCAAGGCGTTCTTCGCAGAAATCATCCAAATAAGGCGTTTGATCTGCAGTTAAGGTGTCAAACCAGCAAATCGGCGTTTTGTCTTCAAGTCAAAGTCAAGTCAAATCCACGGTGTTCACGGCGTACTTCACGGTGTTCATCGAAGTTTTCGGCGTTTGATTCGTGATCAAGCTATTCAGCCCACGAATCGTGTTATTGGCATATCGAATCAAAATTCGGAGAAAAGAATCAAGGGATTAATCTTTTAGGGATTATTTTCCACTAAATCATATTCCTTTCAAATATTTGTCACATATATTTCTCGACTTGTAATTTGTATTTACAAAATACGAAATTTTGTGTGAACAAATTTCTGGCACGCCTGGTGGGATGCAAATCTACCCCTCACCTCTTTTCTCATCACAAACATATCAAATTACTTGTGCAACAAGTTCAATGGCCACTAAGAAGAATAATGTCGGTTTTACCAAAAGGGACGACACTGACAAGCTTGCTGAGGACGTTGTCAATCAATCATCAACCAAAGCCAAGGTCTCCGACTTTGAGTCCTTCCACGGTTCCAACCCTCCGAGCCCAACGGCGTCTGTCGCCAATGCACTCAACTTTGCTGAGACAACCACAGTGGATGAGCAATTGGCTCAAATGGCCCAAGCTATAGCAAACTTGCAAAGAACTATTGAGGATAAAGACTTCCAAATCGCTCAGCTTGTGGAAAAGTTAGAGCACTCAAACATCGGGGAGCCAAGTCACAGGCATCTACCACCTCAAGTTGAAGCCGCAAATGAAGGGCGAATTGAAGAGACACATCAAAAACACGAGCATGTGCCAAGACTTGAGCAGTCAACCACCTCCATTGCCACATTGTCTGTGCAACAACTACAGGATATGATTGCCAACACTATAAAAGCTCAGTATTGTGTTCCAATGCAGAATTATCCAACATACACGAAGCCCTATACTAGACGCATTGACTCGCTCAGAATGCCAATGGGCTACCAACCTCCGAAGTTTCAACAGTTTGACGGGAAGGGCAACCCAAAGCAGCATGTCGCTCATTTCGTAGAAACATGCAACAATGCGGGAACTTATAGAGACCACTTGGTGAAACAATTCGTCCGTTCACTAAAGGGAAATGCTTTTGACTGGTACGTCGACCTGGAGCCTGAGTCCATCGATAGTTGGGATCAAATGGAGAGGGAGTTCCTGAACCGTTTCTATAGCACACGGCGCATCGTAAGCATGATCGAGTTCACTAATGCAAGACAGTGGAAGGATGAGCCGGTGGTAGACTACATCAACAGGTGGCGTGCGTTGAGCCTAAATTGCAAAGACAAACTCTCAGAGATTTCTGCAGTAGAGATGTGTATCCAAGGGATGCATTGGGGGCTTCTCTACATTCTCCAGGGAAGCAAGCCTCGTAACTTTGAAGAGTTGGCCACTCGCGCCCACGATATGGAGCTCAGTATTGCCAATCATGGAGCCAACTTTCCTGCGAGAGACCAGTGGAAGGAAAAGAGAAGTATAAAGAAGAATGATGACTACAATGAGTCATCCACCAAAGAGTCCGTGCTCGCTAAGGCAGCCCATGTCAAAATCCCTGCCGGCAATGACAAGAGCAAAGGAAAGTTAGGAAATCAACACATCCCAAGTGAAAGACGTCGGCTAACACTTAAAGAGATGCAAGAGAGGGAGTACCCATTCCCAGACTCTGATGTCTCCCACATATTTGATGAGCTGCTGGCAAGAAAGTTGATTCAACTACCAGAACCAAAGCGCCCCGAGGAAAGCGGGAGGGTAAACGATCCAAAGTATTGCAAATACCATCGAGTCATTAGTCACCCTATAGAAAAATGCTTTGTGGTTAAAGACAAAATCATGGCACTAGCGAAGGATGGGAAGATAATCCTTGATAGTGAAGATGCTGCGGACGCAAATATTACTAGCATCTCAACTATTGCAAGTGCAAATGATATCTCTGAAGTTAAGAAAAGTGTCGTTTTGTCACCGACACTCATGGGGGCATCAACGGCAATCCAATTTGGGAGTTTTGACCCTAATATGGTTGAAAATATGTGTGCTGATGCAAACACTAAATCAATGACAAAGCCTTCCACTAAAACTGATGATGGCGACGAGAGGACTCTGGTGATCCGCCAAAGAAAACAAATGCAACGCATCAAGCAAATTCATTCGACATGGTCAAGAAATCCAACTCCAGTTAAACATAAGCACCATGAGTCGATAAAAAGCTCCAAAGCTCAGCATGTTGGATCAAAGAGATCGTTAAGTAGTTGCAAGCGGGACCCCCTAAATTTAGTCGACTTCTTCACTGAGAGAGGTTTTCAGCCAAAAGTTAAAACAGTGCATGCTACCTCTGATGAAGTAGGAGGCCAAAATTCTTCTTCTTCATGTAATACCAAAATGCCTGATGCCAACGAAGTCGAAGTCACTATCAGCTCTTGTTATACAAGTACTATGGAGATGCCAAGAACATGGTCTCACCGTCAAGTTATGAATGAGCTCAAAAAGTACAATGACGATGGTTCTATACAGTTAACAAACTCCGAGTGGAAGCCAATGCTCGTCCCAATTATGAAAACAAATGGAACAATGAGATGGAGTCTTGTCTTCCAAATGCCAAGAATTCCTAAGGATCATGTAATGGTTGTGTCTTCCCAAAAAGAAGCGGGGGGCAAATAATCTTCATCTTCGAGCTGCAAATGCTCCTGGATATGAGCATAAACTGTCTTATGAAAAAAAAATTCAAAGTCAAACTCAAGTGTACTCCTTAACACGAGTATAAACTGTTAAAGTCAAACTCAAATGTACTCCTTAAACATGATTATAAACTGTTAAAGTCAAATTCAAAGTGTACTCCTTAACACGAGTATAAACTGTTAAAGTCAAATTCAAAGTGTACTCCTTAACACGAGTATAAACTGTTAAAGCTAAATTCAAAGTGTACTCCTTAACATGAGTATAAACTGTTTAAATCAAATTTAAGTAAACTCATTGACATGAGTATAAAATGCAAATTCAAAAAAAATATTGCTCCTAATGCACGAGCCTAAACTGCGTCACTCATGACCCGCATGAGGATAAACTGTGCACGGTACCCACCAATGGTAATGCATGTGGTTAAACTGCATACTCCACTGAAGGTATTATATGTGGTTAAATATAAAATACTCCACCTAGTCCAGGGTGGCTAAACAATGGATACTCCTGGCCCGCATGAGTATAAACTGTGTACGGCTCCCCCTCAAAATCATCTCAGGATCTTTGAACTACGTTATGACTTGATCCCTTCATTGGGTACGTAGGCAGCTTGGATAATTTCTAAGTTCAGTCATGATCTTTCGATAAAATCATTTGTCTGTGCAGCTATTACTTCACCAAGTTTGAAAAAGAAGAATCGTCAAACATTTTCATAAGCATTCTTCCAAGTTCTACAAGTCTTTGATTGTGGTTAATAAGCCTCTGAGCCGATTGAATTTGAAGTTCTATAAATCTGCATGGTACGCACACCAAGTCTTTGAGCCAACCGGAGCGCTAAATCTCCAAAGCACAGTCTCCTTGCAACTTCGTGGTAGAGAATTGGGACTTGCCTCATGACTGGATAATCTTCTTTGCGGTGGGGATTGTCTCTTCACTTCTTTCAAGGATCTTGTATATTCTCGCCAAGACAGGGACTACAAGGCCTACTCTTCGCCCACTCGCTGAAATACTTGCAATCTTGAAAGTACTTAGGTGTATTGAGCTGACACTACCAACTGGAAGGACAAAGGTGCAAAGCCAGCAAGCCAAGTGCGCCGCCAAATATGTGTCTTCCTTCAAACTCCCCGTGATGCCAAGCTTCAAGAATAACTTTTCTTCCGCCATGGACCATCCTTCATGAGCACCAAGGTCGCCTGGAGGATTGTAAGTTGGCTTCAAACGAGCTAACTTCTTCTTTCTCGGCGGTAGTGGTTGGAAATACTTCACGTCTTTCTTGCACCAGAAGCTCACCCAATAGCCAATGGTAACTGGAGAACATTGACCTCTGTCGGCACTCCCTTGCAGCAGGTGGAAGGCGTGAAATAAGCATTTGCAGCAGCGAGGAATGAATCTCTTCCCGTTCTTGTCAACTCCATTCAACTCTATGGCGCTAGGAGCCACCTCGTCATAAAGAAGTCCCATCACTAGAAGGCCCGTCAAGGTGCGCAGATCCCACAACGATGTTGGCAACTCTCCAAAGGAAGTTAGAAGTGTGTTGGTCGTCGGACACCACATCTCACAAAACGTCTTGACAATCTCCGGGTTGTGATCGTACGTGAACAAGGAAGCATATACCGCGTCGTATATCCCGATCATCGCCAACTTGCGTTTGTATCGACTAAGGATGTCCTTCGTCCACTCCCAATAGCCTTCGACATATTGGAATTCACTGGCAAATTGAATTGCGTCCCCCCACTTGACCCTGCCTTCTATGATGCGCCGATCGAACATTGGTGAGAAGCTTGGCTCGTCTGCTTGCTGGTGATGAGTTGCTCGCAAAGTCCACGCCTTGGATATCTCGCTCAAAGAAACTTCTCGGGGCAATCCTCCACGTCCGTCAATCTCGGCCACTTGACCTTGCCTTCTATGATGCACCTCGTCCAACTGCTTGTGATGAGCGGCTTGCAAAGTCCACACCTTGGATGTCTTGCTCAAAGATATCTCTAGGGACCAATCTTCTATGTGCAGTGGGTTCGTCAACTTCGGCCATCCCTTCGCGTACCGACCAATAGTGGGGGCATGGACTGCCAAGAATGTACCCTTCTCCATAGGCTCGTTTTCATCGTTGAGAATCATCAAGTGTTTTTCTCCGAAGCGAGACGTGGTATCTTTAAAGTGCACCATAGTTTAACCTATCAAAATTCAGGCAAAGGGGCAAACACTTTCAATTCAAGAAAAACAAAATGGTGGAGAATATTGAAATCACAATATTCACGTAAAAGAATAATGGGGAGCCTTATGCTATTTGGGCCTACAAAAAAAAAAAAAAAAGGAGTGCAACGTCAATACAAAAGAAGAAAAAAAAAAGAAGAAGAAAGAAAGAAGAAGAGTGCAGTGTTAGTAAAAAAAAAAAAATCTCCGTGTCCCCTATTTATACATAACTTGATTCTGTACAAGTTCGGGACTTCATGACAATGGTGATGGGCTTCTACCTAAAACAAAACTCTCTTGGGCAATCTATCAAACATAGGATGTGCATAAGAAAGGGGACAAAAGGGTGAGAAATAGAAAAAGATTGCAGTACCCCAAAATCTGATCTTGATAGTTCTCTCTCTCAAAAAAAAAAATATTCTGCTCCCTCAATATCTCTATGGTTCAATAAGCTTCGCACGAGACCCTTTTATAGTTGATTGTCAACCCCATCACAGAGTTTAACTCAATTTGGAATATATGTTATTTGAAGTTTTATCAAACTCAATAACTGATTTGTTCCACACTTGAGAAATCCGAAATACGGTTACATGTGTTACTTAAATTCTTAAAGATAAAACACGAAGGCAAATACAAGAATTTGGAATACTCGGACTCTACATACAGCTTCCGAATCTGCAGCAGTTTAGAGAGCCATCAAATGTTTTCTTTACAGTAGAGTTGTGATATGTTTAAACTTTGAAGTTTTTTTGGATCATGGCGTTGGAATCAGACAAGGAAACGGATGCCAGAACTTTGTCAAACTCTATTAATGAGGCTTGGGCCCCAGCATTGTCAAGATTAAAAAAAAAAAAAAAGAAAGAAACAAGAGTTAATCACGTGTCTGTCCATATTTTGAATTAAACAAGTGCCATGACACTAATTGGCGGTGGGCCCATGGTGATTCAATCCAATTTATTCAAATTCATCTAGAATGAAAATTTGATTGGCCATAAATCGTGCAATTACAAGGGAGGTTTGGACTTGATTTCTAGGAACCAAAATTATGCTGGAAATTGAATATCTCAAGGCCAATTTGGGCCAAATTTTATGGGCCATAAATCTTGCAATGACAAGGGAGGTCTTGGGCCGAATTTGATGGGATAAAATTCATCCCACGCAATTTCATTACCAACTTGGGCGGAATATCATGGGCAAGGAATTGTATTGTCAAATCATGGGCCGAATCTCTTATAAGTTTAGGTTTGAGGCCCGAATAAATTCAAGTGGAGAGCTTAATGGACCTATGTTCTTAAAAGTCGATAATTAGTTCTTAAAAAAAATGTTCAAGTACTTCAAGTCCCGCCTCATTCGTAAATATTCGGCATGTTTTTTCGCTGAGTCTTGAAGAAGGGGGCATTTGTTGGCTATTAAATTTCGTCGAATAAAAAAATTGACAAGTGTAAATTAAAATATTAAATATTAATTAAATTTTCTATTTATATTTCGTAATTTCCTAAATTTAATTCCAATATTAAATAGTTAATTTTAATTAATATTTTAATATTTATTTTACCGATAAATGAGGCATTGCCACGTGTCAATATGATATGTCACGGCCAATTAAATTAAATCTTGCAGCCAAAAAGTCCAAAACCAATCAAATAGTGACAAGTGGCGTGTTTGGTCGCATGGACCAATCAAATAATGACACATAAATGGTATTTTTCTCTTTAAAAAAATCATTTATATTAAAGAGATAAATATCGAATAAATTGCTAGCAATCCAAAGATCCTACATAGATGCCTATAAATAGGGGTCATTTGGAGCTCAAAAGACATCAAGAAGTCTTCTAGAGCAAGAGAAGCCCAGAAGATCCCGAAGTTCTCTCAAGGCAAGCTCAAGAAGATTCGCGAAGATCGAAGGCAAAATTCCCGGTGTTCTTCGGAAAGTCATGAAATCAAGACGTTCAATCCGCGATCAAGGTGTTAGCCCCGCGTTTTGGCGTTTCTCCAAACTCAAATCCACGGTGATTAAAGCGGCGTTCAAGGCGTTCTTCGCATAAATCATCCAAATAAGGCTTTTGATCTGCAGTCAAGGTGTCAAACCAGCAAATCGGCGTTTTGTCTTCAAGTCAAAGTCAAGTCAAATCCACGGTGTTCACAGCGTATTTCACGGTGTTCATCGAAGTTTTCGGCGTTTGATTCGTGATCAAGCTATTCAGCCCACGAATCGTGTTATTGGCATATCGAATCAAAATTCGGAGAAAAGAATAAGGGGATTAATCTTTTAGGGATTATTTTCCACTAAATCATATTCCTTTCAAATATTTGTCACATATATTTCTCGACTTGTAATTTGTATTTACAAAATACGAAATTTTGTGTGAACAGTAAGTTCCACCCTTTATGTTTGCTTATTAAGCATACTTACTTAAAAATGTTAGACAAAATATAAGATATATAAATATATGAATACTACATATATACCTATACGTACATATAACATAAAAGTATATATGTAATTAGACTATCATTAACATATAATGAAACTAGTTAGATTAATATATAATGACACTTGACATATTTATAGATATATATATATATATACGTAGATAGATATATATACATAAAAATAAGTTTTATGAAACTTTCTAAATATTTAAAATACGAAAATAGGCATAAATCGATGGTATAAATTATAATAAAAGTTCTACTTCTCAAATAATAGATATGTGGAGCTTGCTTTACCAAGACTTTCAAGAACAACATAGGATATTCATCTAATAACTCAAATAAAGCATATGGTCTCATACTACCTCATATAAAGCATAAATTTCGCATAATGGTTCAACTAAGCATAAGAATTCCATATTATTTCAAAAGGGCACAATAATCACATAATATTTTCAATAAAGCATAATAAGCACATAGTATTCCAAATAAGCATATTAATCACATAATATCTTCAAGATCATGCTCACAAGTCTATCCATCCTTCAACTTCCTCCCAACAAGAGTTATAATATGAAAAATTAACCATAAAGCTTTAAAGTAACATGAAGATGGCAAAATAACTAAAATCCTCAACTTGGAGGCATGTTTGGCAAAAGCTCTCACTCTAGGCCATTCAAACTTGATCTTTTACATTGCTTGGGTACAAGAGTATGGAAGCTTGCCTATTCTTCTCAAGAAGAAGAAGAAAACCCTCTACTTAATGCATAAAGAAGTGTCCTATCTTATTTTTCTTCCAAGGGTGTAGTAGTTTGGAGAGAGTGTAGTGTTTAGAGGAAAAATGAAAGAGTGAGGGTGTGAGCAAGGGAGGGCACAGTTTTGGGGCTAAATGGGCTGAAAAATGAGGATTGTGGGTGTATATGGTCTTGTGTATTGATCCTATGAGGTATTAGAGGCAAATATCTAAATACTATATTCATCTAAACACATCTACCATACAATTATACATGGATGGTTATAGATACACCTCACTTTACTAACCACCATGTATATGTATGTGGCTATGGGTGTGTGTATATGTAGCTATGTATATCACCACTAATATATATTTATATATGTATATGAGGCTACGTTTCAAGAGTGTATTAGTAGGGATATTTTGATAAAATATAGAACAAAATCAAGTAAAATGATATCAAATCTGAAAATTCTTATTTATTAAGTATTTTTATTTTTTATTCCTCAGAAAAACCAAAACTTGGGATTGGAGAAGTGAAAAGACCAAAATACCTCATGTTTTGCCCATTTTTCGAAAATTGCCCAAAAATGAAAATAAAATTCTAAAAATTAGAAAATTAATTTTTGTAAGACAAATAAAATCTAAAATATTTATTTATATTATTATTTTCATTGTTTTGATAATAATTAAGCATTTTAAAAATTAGATTTCAAATTAATAACTTAAAGACAATGTTTTTTGAAAATTACTAATAATTCTAAAAAAAAACAGGTACAAATTGAAAATAATTTATTAAATAAGTTATGGGAGTTTATAAAGATTAAATTTATAAAAGTTTAAGAATATTTTGAATTTATAATATGTTCTAAAAATTTATGTAGTAAATGCTTGTTTGTTGGCAAATAAAAATCCTATTTTTGAATAATAATTTCTATAAAACAATAATTCACAAAATAGTTCTATAAAAAATTATTCATCAAAATAATGTTCACCCAATGTATAATATAAAATATTTAAATAAAGAATTTTACCGGGTCGTTACAATATCAAAGTATAAATTCAGATGTACAAGATTACTATGGAGCCTTAAGTCTAAGGGCTAATTAATTCACATAAGCTGAGAAACAATCCTAAATTTGATGTGCAACTAGCGCTCCCATTTAGGTGTATCTCGGTGGGATCTTGAGTGAACTCATTCTCTAATGAGCACTTACTTATGCATATGAATGTCTCCATATTCAATGTCTATGAGAAACAAGACATCCTCCCACTTGAGATATGTCATGAGTACAAGTCTTAATTCGAGTCATGTTAATGCCCCTAGTATTTGTTAGACTCTTCGACTTGGAGTGATTTATATCACACCTTAGAGACTTGTTTCAAGACCTCCATCTCTATTCGAGGCAAAGTCCTATAGCCTTATGTGATCTAGGAGCTTCAACCATATGTGTATAACTTACACATTATGATGAAGGTAGCCAAAAAGTATAAACTTTTATTTCTATTATTAATCGAAAAGACTGTTTGTTACAAAGAGTATTTAAAAGTGTCGCCAATTTCATTGGCTTGCCGGGCACTACTTTAACACAATGAATCAGTTGTCATAGTATATCCCGAGCACTATGGGAAAGTTACAGGACTTGGTTAATTTTTCTTTGGCACACAATGGATCGATAGGCTCTATCCCAGTGTCCATAGGGAGCATGATAGTTTTTTAAATTTAGACCTCTCTTATAACAACCTCTCTGGTTTAATACCAAAGTCCTTGGAGACACTTTAACAACTTAATTACTTCAATGTCTCTTTCAATGTATTAATCGGAGAAATTCCTACTGGTGGTCCTTTTGTAATTTCACTATGGACTCTTTTAATGCCAATGAGGCATTATGCAGAGTTTCAAGGTTCAATATCTCACCTTGCCAGATTGTTTCCAAACACATATCAATGAGGAAAAAGCTGCGTTTAGCTTTATTTATTATTTCTGGGCTTCTTGCGTTGATCGCAATTGTCTTCCTAACCTTTATCTTCATAAGATACAAAAAGAAAGGTAAGACAAGTATTAACAGAATTGATGGGGTTGTGTCTGTTTTACCAGAAAGAATTTCCTATTATGAACTACAACAAGCAACTAAATAGTTCAATGAGAGTAACTTACTAGGACTGGGGAGCTTTGGTTCTATTTACAAAGGCATTCTTAGAGATGGGAAGGTTTTGGCTGTAAGGGTGTTCAATTTGCAATTAGAAGCTGCTTTCAAAAGTTTTGATGTCGAGTGTGAAGTGCTACGTAACATTCATTACAAAAATCTTACAAAAGTCCTGAGTTGTTGTTCTAATGAGGATTTCAAAGCATTAGTTCTTGAATATATGCCCAACGGAAGCCTTGAGAAATGGTTATATTCCCACAACTATTGCTTGGATATTATTCAAAGATTGAATATAGTGATTGATGACACATTAGCATTGGACTATCTCCACCATGGTTATTCCACACCTATTGTCCATTGTGATTTGAAGCCTAGCAATGTGTTGTTAGATGAAGAGATGATTTCTCATTTGAGTGATTTTGGGATTGCAAAATTTTTGGGTAATCAAGAGAGTATTGCTTATGCCAACACCCTAGCAACATTGGGTTACATTGCTCCAAGTGAGCCTTGTTACTTAAGGAATCATCCATTTTCTTATTCTACTTTCATCTATTCAACTAGTTTCATTCCTTTAAATTATTTGTTTCTTCTAATTGTATATCTTTGTGTTGTTATCTTGGTGCTATAGAGTATGGTTTGGAAGGGCTAGTTTCAATAAGGTGTGATGTTTATAACTTCGCTGTCATGCAAATGGAAATCTTTACAAGAAAAAAACCAAGTGATGATATGTTTTCTAGAGATTTGAGCTTGAAAAGCTGGGTGGAAACTTCACTTCCCAACTTACCAATTCAGGTTATAGATTTGAACTTACTGAATCCAAAGGCAGAACGCTTTGAAAAGAAACTAGAATGCATATCATCCAAACTAGAGTTGGCTTTGAAGTGCTCGACAGAGTCTCCTGGGGATAGGATAAGCATGAAAGAAGCTGTTGCAAAACTGCAAACAATCAAACATCAACTTTTGGCATAGCCAATGGTATGTCCTTACACATGCACAAATCCAAAGTTCGTATGATAAGATTGGACATTGTAGATATATTGAAATTTAAATTTAGCTGATAGTAAAAAAAAAATTATCTATTTATACTTCACAGAAATTCAATTTTGATCCCAATATTAAAGTTTCTTGACCTCGCCAATGGACTTATATAACTCAATATTTTGCCTAGGTTCCTATCACTTTTGTCAGGTCAAATGCTACTAATCCTGTTTCATTGCAGGTCAAGTTGCTAACTGAAGCATTTGCTTGGAAAAGTTATTGTGAGGAGTAATTATAGAGATGATTGAAGAATACTAAGCTGATTTTCAAGAGCTGCGTGCATTACACACACACACACATATATATATATATATACATTGTACATTACGAAGAACTTGATACGAATTGTCCTTTGTCTTACATATAGTTGTATACGTAGCTTGAGATAGACTTTAATTCTGAGTGTCATGTATATGTAGATATCATAAGTTTACTTAATCTCATTGCACGCGTAATAAAAATTGTATTATGGTTTCAAGCCCTCTCATTCAGGCACTAGCTTTGTATCAATGAGCTTAGCTATTAGGGAAAACTACATTTTTATAATTATATGTTGCATCAATTTGAGATTTAGAATACTAATTTGTCCAGTTTCAATTTTAGCGCACCAATTTAATAATTTTTGGCACATTAAAGATTTCGGGCATGAATTGATCGGATTTTGCTTACGTGGCCAAAAAAATGTCCATAAGACTTTAATTTGTTAAGAGAATTACTCTGAATTAGTTATTGCACATATATATAAGAGTCAAGGTCTTCAATTTACAATTGATTTCGTCGCCCGGTTGCACCATTCAGTAAGTCAATCAAATACACTGGATTCCTACCTCTATCATTTTTTCTTCTTTTTTTCCTTTTTCCTTTTTCTTTTTTCTTTCTTCTTTCTTTTCCTTATCAGTTATCAAATCTCTCCTCTTTCTCTCTCTCTCTCTCTCTTTGCTCTCTGTCTCTCCCTCAAACAATTGGTATGGTGGAGACGGTGGGGCAGTGGATGAGGTGGACGGACGGACGGTGGTGGAGGCGGGCGGGTGGGTGGGAAGACGGACAGCGGCAGAGGATCTCTCGATCTCTCTCTCCCCCCTCCTCCCTTCTCAATCTCTTGATTTCTCTCTCCCCCTATCCATTCTCGATCTCTCGATCTCTCTCTTCCTTTGGATCTCTCTGCATGGCGATGGCTATGGTGGATGACGGTGGATGGGCAGTGGTAGAGGGCAGTAACTTCTTTCTATCTCCCCTGGTCTCTCTACCTCCCTTTTCTTCTCGATTTCTACCCCTCTCCTTTCTTGATCTCTATCACCCTTTGGATCTCTCTATGTGAAAACGGCGAAGGGCAGTGGTGGGGTGGTGACAAAGGACGACAATCTCTGGAGATGTGTGTGTGTGTGTGTGAGAGAGAGAGAGAGAGAGAGAGAGAGAAAGAGAGGAGAGAAATGTCTAGAAGAATAAGGGAAAAAAAAAGAAAAGGGAAAAGGGAAAAAAATAAAGAAAAACGGGAGAAGGAAAGAAGGAAAAAAAACAAAGAAAAGGGAAACAATTTTTTGTATTACTAAAAACAAATTTTATAATATTATAAGATATTTTTATATATTTTTTATTTATTAAATATAATTTACATATTACAATTATATATTTTAAAATATATATTTATAACTATTTGCATATATTATATAAAAGATATAATTTTTTTAAAAAATATTTAAATATATATAATATTTTTTAATTTAAATATGTATAACATAACAAAAAACACCCTCAAGGACATAATAAGATCTTTCAAAAAACTTCGATATGGACTCTTTCAAAGCCGATGTGGCATTATGTGGAATTCCAGAGTTACATATCCCACCTTGCCATATTGTTTCCGATCAATTATCAATGAGGGAAAAAGCATGTTTGGCTTTATTTATTCTTTCTGGTCTTCTTACCTTAATCACGATTGTGTTTCTGACCTTTATCTTCATAAGATACAAAAAGAAATGTAAGACAAATATTAGCAGAACTGATGGGGTTATATTTACAGTACCCAAAGAAATTTCTTATTATAAACTCCAACAAGCAACTGAACAGTTCGGTGAGAGTAACTTACTAGGAATGGGGAGCTTTGGTTCTGTTTATAAAGGTGTTCTTAGAGATGGGAAGGTTTTGGCTATAAAGGTGTTCAATTTGCAATCAAAAGCCGCTTTCAAAAGTTTTGATATTGAATGTGAAGTACTACATAATATTCATCATAGAAATCTCACAAAAATCATAAGCAATTGCTCTAATGAGAATTTCAAAGCATTAGTTCTTGAATATATGCCCAATGGAAGCCAAGAGAAATGGTTATATTCCCATAACTATTGCTTGGACATCACGCAAAGATTGAATATAGTGATTGATGTTGGGTCATCGTTGGACTATCTCCACCATGGTTATTCGATGCCCATTGTCCATTATGATTTGAAGCCTAGCAATGTGTTGTTAGATGAAGAGATGATTGCTCATGTGAGAGATTTTGGGATAGCAAAATTGTTGGGTGAGGAGAGTATTGCTTGTACCAACACCCTAGCAACACTTGGTTATATTGCTCAAGGTGAACCTTCTCACTTTTGGAATCATCCACTTCTTTATTCTACTTTCATTTGTCAACTAGATTTTTCTCTTTGAATATATTTGTTTCTTCTAATTGTATATTTTTGCAATGCATTATTATCCTTGTGCTCTAGAGTACGGTTTGGAAGGGCTAGTTTCAATAGGGTGTGATGTTTATAGTTTTGGGGTCAAGCTAATGGAAGTCTTCCATACTAGAGTTGGCCTTGAAGTGCTCTACCGAGTCTCGTGTGCATAGGATAAACATGAAAGAAGCAATTGCAAAGTTGCGAAAAATCAAACATCAACTTTTGGCATATATAGTGGGCGGGAGTCTAAAACACGGCGGGAAGTCCTTACATAGTCACAAATCCAAAATCCGTATTATGGGGTTGTCAATTGTACATATATCACTACAAGAGATTAAAGTAATAATAGTAACAAAATATAAAAGTAGGGATCTAGAAGTTGTCACCTATATTTATATTAAGTGGTAATACTTTCTATTTTATCGATAACTGAATTTATTTAGTGACAATATTTTTTATTTTTGTCATGATATATCTCAATGATGACAACAATTAATGTTTTAATTGTCACCATTGATAACTACTGACATTTTTAGTAACAATTTTGTGACAAAAGAAATTGTCTTTATAATTTTATGACAAGATTCAATTGTCACCAAGTTGTAACTATATTGTGTCACTAATTATCATTGTTGATAATTTAGACACTATGTTGTCATTGATCAACATTATTAAGTGACAAGATGAATTTTTTTTTTGTCAGTAAATGTATGTAATTAGTGATAACTTTTTTTCATTATTACTTATCATATTGTCACTAATTTACTTATTTTATTGTAGTTTATTGAAATTTAAAATTTGCCTTTAACAATGACAAAAGAAAAGAAAAATTGTCTACTTATACTTCACATAAATTCAATTTTGATCCAAATATTAAAGGTTACACAACTCAATATTTTGCCAAGGTACCTACCACTTCGTTAGGTCACATGCTACTAATCCTGTTTCATTGCAGCTATAAAGAAGTTGCAAGCTGAAGAATTTGTCTAGAAGCTATTGCGAGGACAAATTACTGAGATAATTGAAGACTATTGAGCTGAATTTCAGGAGCTGCACTATGTAGAAATTGATAAGAATTGTCCTCGATCTTGTACGTATAGTTGTATGCATAGCTTGAGACTTAGTTGGGTTCAGTCAAATCTGGTCTGAGCTGTTGTTTTTTGGTATAACATTATTGTTGGACTTGAAATTTTTTCATCTATATAATGTCATACCACAACTTTCTTCATTAACAAACCGATTTGAATGCATCTGCAATGTCATTCATTAACTTTAAGTTGTAAGATTGATGGTGCATGTACTGACCAATTATTTATTATAAAAAAAAAAAGATGTACTCCAAGTTCATGGTCACAAATTATCCTACTTCTATATAATTATAGAGGGTAAAAATGAAATAAACATAAAAATGAAAATAAAATAAAACCTAAAGACATCTTATAGGAGCTTTGACGCTGAATTAAACTGAATTAGCAATAAAATAAACAGACAATTAAAATTCTCTTCAAATTTACCGCGCGAAAATGAATTTGGTAGTCGATTTTTTGCCATTAATCTTGGCAGGGGAACTTGTAGACTTCATCCTGAGTTTCAACAATTTTAAACAGTTGAATGATAAATGGATAAATTAAAACTATCAGTTTCTACTTCATCCTTAGAGGGCGTTTGGCTAAACTTATTTGGAACATATGTTTTAACGAATTTATAAGTTTAGCCGAACACCCTGTTAGATGTAAAATCAGGTCAATCTGTGGACATTTCCATTTTATCTAAAGAGTATCAATGAACAAGTCCAGAGGGACGGCGGCATTTAATTTTGATTTACACATTACAGTTCCAACATTGTCATTAAGTTCCAAAGATTAAAAGTCCATTTGGATGGGTTTAAAGAAAAAAAGTGTTTGTCGAGCAGTATTTTTTATAGTAGATTTTTTCTTAAGCCAAGTAATTCTATGTTTAAATACAATAACTAAAAGTATTTTAAATGTGATTTTATTTGACCCTACCTTGGGGAGCTTTTGAAAAAGCCAAACATTGCCTTTTTTTTTTTCTTGCTTCTGCTTTTTTTTAAAAAAAAAAATCCATACATTATACATATATTACACTAAACTGCGCTTTTTTTTTTTAAAATATGTACTTTTCTTTGAAAAAAACCCATCCAAATGGCAGATAACATTCAAAGATGGTATTTTATCTCTTATTCCATAATTCACAATTATGTCATGTGTATAAATTAATTACTTCCTTCATTATACACCTGGCCTGAGATTTATACGCATAACGTATATCTATATATTGGAGTGGGAGTAAAATAAAATTTGTAATAGAGTATCTTGTGTGTCCAGACGGGCTCTAAATCTTATTACATATCCTTATTGTGATTTTTTTCTTTTTATTCATTTATGATCTTCCTCACGATTTCGGCTTTCTTTAAAGCTACACGAACTAAGTAAAAACCAAACAGATGTGTGTTCTTATTATTATATTATATGTAGAGTCATCATATCACACTTTAATGGGAACTGGTATGAATGCATAGCTGTGATGTATGATAATTACTACCTAATCCTTCCTTCATGGAAACTCACCGATCCTGCTTTGTTATGTGAGGGACTGTCAAAGCGTATAATGGCAGTGCCAGAACCTTAGGAAACAAAGGTGCATCTACCAACTTCTGGCTGCAGATAATACAAATAATTAAATTAAAAAAAAATCAAGGGCACATCGAAAGAAGTGTTTTGAAGGACTATTAGGACACTCACCCAAATTTTAAATATATATACATGGGACAATTCTAAAGTAAGGGGATGCATGTGCCCCTAAGTGATAGTAGTTTATGTTTACCTAGTTTTAGGTAATAATTGCACTTGTTTTTGGTTAATTTTGAGTTTCAAATTGATTAGAATTTTACCAAATTTAATTATTTTTTGTCATAGGAGAAAATTTGGAAAAAGGAGCCCAAAAAGGCATAAAAGACGGTAAAAAGTGCAAAGAGATGTTGTATAAGGAAGTTGGAAGGCTAAATATAGAAATAATCAAGCTTGTCGCACAAGGTGTGATCATACTTTATGGTTTGAATTTCCTATACGGGAATGGAAGAACAAAGTCTCATTTTGGCAAGAGTTCAATATGGAAACAAACTCTCTACTTGCCTATGATTTCTTGGGCTTTCCAAAAAATTATCCTAGTCTTGTTTGGGATTTGATCAAGGGTTGGAACCCTATATATACGGGTTCTAAGACCTTTTCTTGTATCTTTTATTCTAGTCTTAGTTTTAGTTTTTAATTTTCAGCCTTTATATTTTCTTTCTTTAAATTTTGTCCATTGTCATGGGTGGCTAAACTACTTTATTCAGTTAAGGAGTAATCTAAGCCAATGTTATATTCAAAGGATTGTGAGATCTAATCGATTTGCTTGTCTTTTAATTGTATATAGTATTTGTATATTTTTTTGTACTTTTTAGAAAAACTCTATCCCTTATTGTTGTTTTGTTAATTGTGCAATTAGGGTCCATTGTTCAGTTAATTTAATTTCATAGTTCCAGTTGATGAAATCAAATCCGTAATTGTTTGATTAAATCAACACAAGTGGAAAGTAGTGTAATTCATTATGGACAATGCATAATCTAGTTTCGAACAACCACGTTCATAAGTATGATGACTAGGATTAGGTCTTTCTAGTTTTTAATGTTGTTAACGGGCTAAATCCTATCTTTCAACTAGGGTTATTCATCGCGTTCGCGAGTCTAGTCTATTACTAAGGAAAGATTAGCTTGGACGAGTTCTCTGAAGACTATACCAACCCTATTGCATGAGTTAAAAGCTATCTTTGAATCGATGATCATTTCAGGAAAACGTTGTGCGAAGAATTATCCTTGACTGAGTTTTTATTTATTTAGATTTGCTTTTGATTTCTTTCTTGGTTTTATTTTATTATTAACTTGTTATTCAACCCCCCCCCCCCCTGTTTTACTTTCTTTTTAACTCTTGGTTATCTTGAAAAGTAGTCGACAAGTTATTCTCCGTGGGATCGACCCTTCTTACCCTCTCTGCAAATTAATTTTGTAGTTAGAGGAGTGAGATTTATTTTTGATAGATTCGACACCCATCACTAAGCTAGATTTGGTTCAGCCATTAACACTATATTCCCTTGAGTACTAGGGAATTTAAAATATATAATTTATCTAACATGCATATACGTATATGAATGCATATAACATAGCTTAAAAAAGTAAAAAAATTGAAAAAAAAAATTGGAAAAGAAAATATTAACTTGAAAAAGAGAGAATAATGGGCCAAATGATAATTTTGCAAAATTTTTTAATTGCAAGCTTTTTGGTGTCAATTTTCAGAAACTATTGAAGTTAAATGGGGAAAAAGCTCATGCATCGCGCCAAAGCGGACTTGTAGTAGTCACAGCTGAAGCACGTGAGCGTCACTCGATGGGCACTGGGCAGAAGGTTTATTATGGGACTTTATAGTTTTACAGAATGGCAAAATTGTAAAATTAGTCCTTTAACTTTACCTGTTTGGGGTTTTAGTCCTCTAACTTTTGATTTTGCAAAAATACCCCGTATCTTTTGGTTTTTTGGCAATTTTGGTCCTAAGCAACCGGGACTTCCCTCTTTCCGGTTAAAATGCCTACGTGGCGGTTAAAATCAAAAGTTAGAGGACTAAAAATCCCAAATGGGTAAAGTTAAAGGACCAATTTTGCAAATTTTCCATACACATCACTCGCCACGTAGGCATTTTAACCGGAAAGAGGGAAGTCCCGGTTGCCTAGAACCAAAATTGCCAGAAAACCAAAAGATACGGGGTATTTTTGCAAAATCAAAAGTTAGAGGACTAAAACCCAAAACAGGTAAAGTTAAAGGACCAATTTTGCATTTTTGCCTTTACAGAATTGACAATATTAATTAAAATATTATAGCATAATGACAATTGGATCACACGAGATCTTCTATTGTAAACTGTGTTTTATCTCCTATTACAATGCATGGATATACACTAACTCTCCTCTTGATTCTAAGATTTTGGTAAGGAAAAGAGGATGGAAAATTTTTCTTTACTTCAAATGATAGTACTTTATGCTTTCATATTTTATCCTTTCCATTTTCCTCTCACTTTTCCACACCAAAATCCTTGTTCCAAACATAGCCTAAGTGTAAAGATTTTAGGCCAATTATATAATTAAGGAAATAATTTTATACACATGATATAAATATGAATTATGCAATAGGAAATACAACACCATTTTACAATAAAGGATCCTATCTGCAATTAGACATATCAAAGCGGAGTGACGTGGAAAAAGACCTTGGCCCCTTTTGATTGGGTGGATTGGATAAATGTATATTTAGTATTGAGTTGGTTGGTGGGTTGGATAATTGTAGTTGAAATGCCATATTTGATTTGTGGGATTCAGTCCATGGCTCAAATTTCAAGGATATATAAATCTCGTTTGATTTTGTGGATTACATTGGATTAATAGCAAAAGTTCCATTTTGCCCTCAAAATTATTTTTCATTGGTTTTTGACTTTTTTTATAACAAGGACAATTTAGTAAATTCAATTTTGGGATATTAACAATACATTCTAACTTCCTCTAGTAGCACCCCCCTCCCTAAGACTGAATCCAGCTTAAATAATGGCTTCAATCCATGGTATCATGGATTGAGGCATTTCAATACATGATAAAATTACGAATCAAATATGGAATTTAGATTGGACTATTTATTGTATTACAACGTATTATAACAAATCAAAAGGGGCCCTTATGTTCTGAGATGCTTGATGGTAATATTTACCCAAAATAGAGAAAAAGACATTATGTTTTTGCTGTATGTTTCTTTTGTGATTCGCTAAGAGGAATTTCCAGTCTGTTTGAATATGTGGTGGCATATTTGTGTAAAATGTAAACTATTATTTTCTTGTTGATTGTTAAAGAGCTCGGGCCTTTTTTCTGTAGCATTCTTAGATGAGCTAGATGTTTGGACGCGAAAATGCATCAAACGGTTTATATTTATGTTATATTTTGAATCTAATTTTTTTTTAAAAATAAATTAAAACGTGGTGCAAGATTAACAGAAATCACCCATATTTTGGAAAAAATATAATTATATATGCACTTATGCAATTTCATGGAAACTTGATTATCGGTTGTCTCAGAAGCCTATATACATTATTGCGAAATTGTACAATATCACCACTAATGACTAAATGTCGCAACCGAAGTTAATGGCACACCAAAACAAAGAAAAAAATATAAAGTGAAGCAACATTATTTGCACTTAGCACAAGATTAACGTTTAAGAGTCCATTTAGATGGATTTTTTTTAAAGAGAAAAATCACTTATTTTTTGGAAAAAAAATACTTCAGAATACAAAAATTGTGTTTGGATGGACTTTTAAAAAATAAACAAACAGGAACAAGAGAAAAAGGCCAAAAATAGGCTTGTTTTTAGAAGCTACTTAGAGTAACTTAAAATAAAAACACCTTTCAAAATACCTTTTAATGTAGCATTCAAATGCAAAACTGCTCGACTGAACAAGAGAACTTTGTTATAAAAAGCACCACTCGCAAACACTTTTTATTTTTAAATCCATCCAAACGGACCATAAATCTTTTTCGCTATCAAAGTGGTAGACTCATCAAAAGACTTAAAAAGTGAGGTCTAGTTATAACTCAACCTAGAACATCAGTTTCTCCTCTTCCAGTCCTTTCAACTAAACATGTGATAATTATTTTCTTGATTTTGAGCATCACTAAGATTGACTAACAGGTGGAATATAAGCAAAATATTATCATTACACAGCATGGCGTATTCACATTGATGATGCAAAGCATTTTGCAACTGTGTGCAACCATAGAGGACTTCCATGAATCTCTCAAGACTAACGAGTCGGGCCAATTCGGATTAGCTTAAAATTAAAACAAAAATTATATTTTGAGTTATACTTTTTTCTGATAGAGACTTTTTTTTTAAAAATTAATCAATTTCACTTTTGGATGCATAATTAAAAGTGATTTAAAATATATTTTTATTTATAGATACTTCAGATAGTTTCTAGAAAAAAAATCTACTTTTGAGTTTTATTTCTCTTTTTTTTTTTCTAAAAAAAGTAAAAAAGCACAACCAAACATAAATTTTATTTTCCCTGAAGTACTTTAAAAAATAAGTGCAAATCTTTTTAAAAAAACCCATTGAAACGGGCTCTTAAATGACCTATTTTGAATTGATGCTTTTAGCTTGATAGGGGATGGATTAGCCCTTTTCAATAGAAATATTCAGTTTATTTTATTACGGGACTGGAACTACCAATGAAACAGAATATTGAAACAAAGTGAACAATCGATTTATAGTGGTTGAGCCGAGACGTAATCCACTACCTAAGTGTGTTTCAACTTTGGATTTTAAACCTGGAAAATATTTTATTGAAGTTAGAACCAGAATAGTGCGGCACAAGCTAATATATAACTGTGGAACGATACAGACTTATGGAAGATATAACTTCCAAACAAGACAATATGAAAAGAAAGTGAGAAGAGATATTCTAGAACTGACATTGGACCAATGGTACTATCAAGCACTTGGTAAGCAAACACATTGTTGGACCATTGGTACTACCAATACTTGGTAAATAACGTACACCCTAGAATAGATACTATCTCATATCTCACTTAATATTTCCTATAGAAAGTTACACACACACACACACATGTTTTCTATAGGGATACACAATGAACAAGAGTCAAAGCTTAAACACAAATTACTTGATACTTAAATCGTTGACTTCTTCTTCATCTTTCAGTGTATTTATGGCACAATGATGGCAGGTAGCCGTTGGAGATCTTGATGGAAACTAGCTGTTAAAATATATTCTGCAAGATCACAATGTGATTCAAACAATAAAATACAAAATATATTTTCTATATCATCATCAAAATTATGGGTAACAGATGCTACTATCAATGCAATATGCACCTTGTATTACTTGCATCTTGTTCAAAAATCTTTATACGTTGAAAATGTATGTGTGTGTGTGCCGGGGGGGGGGGGGAGAGACCTAAATTTATGTCCATCTATACTTTCAATTAGGGGTGTAAATGAGTCGAGTTTCTAAAAATTTTATAGCAAATATTTTATGCATCTATGTCAATACAATATATAGTTTTGATATTTATACTAGCATAGCTTATTTTATTTCTAATATATTTTAAAAATAGAAAAGGGCGAATTACAGTGACTACCCCTATGGTTTTGCGATATTACGAAAAACCCCCCACTTTTGCAAAAATTACTAAAACCCCCCTGAAGTTATGCATCCTTTTGCTTAAATGGTACGGACTGAGTGAAATGACACTAGTACCCTTGTTTTTTTCAAAAAAAATGTGAATTAATAGATATTGTGAAATTCCTAATTTACCCTTCCCTCAAAAATACCCATGTTGGCTTTGGTTTTTCACAACACACAAACACAAAACACAAGAACACATTTTCAGTTGAGAGAAAAACCCTAAACTTCCCATCCCGTCACCGCGCCGTTTGCTAGGTTTTAGGATGGTGAAATCATCGCTATCGCTGGCGCCATTGAACACGAAGGAAGATTGGTCGACCACAAGCTTGAGCAGGGGTTTTAAAGGGCCAACAGCAGCAGCAAACTTCCTACCATCGCCGCGCCGTTTGCTGGGATTTTGGACGGTGAAATCTTCCCTCTCGCCGGTGCCATTGAAGACGAAGGAAGATCGGTAGACTACAAGCTCGAGCAGGGGTTTTAAAGGGCCAACTGCAGCAGCAAAGGTACGCATTCATCTTCAAAAATCCAATTTTTTTTTTTTAAAAAAAAATTTAGCTTTTGTGAGGAATGTTGGAAGTATTTCATGGTTTTGACCCCTATTTTTTTTCCCCAAGTGTTTGTTCTCGATTTAGGAAAGGGTCTTGGTGTCAATTTTTTTTTTCAGTGGTAAAAACTTGAGTATTATGTTCTTACGTTGTCTTTTTTGTATGTATTTGTTGATTATTTGTTGGTATTGAGTGAATGTGTGAAACCCCTAAAATCTAAACTAGGGTTTGCGTTGATTTTCAGTGTGTGTGCGTTGATTGTGCGTGTTTGTGCTTTGAAAGTGTGTGCGTGTGTAGGTGCGTTTTTTTTTTTATCAGTGTGTGTGTGTGTGTCCGTTAATGGATGTTGCTAGATGTTAAATATGTTGTTTTTTTGTTTCTGTGTTTGTTGTAGGAAATGGATGTTGATGGTGATGTTTGTTATGACAATTTCATAGGTGGAGACAGTGAGGGTGGGGAAGAGAATGAGGGTTGGGACGATAATATGGGTGGGGGAGACAGTGAGGGTGGAGGAGATAGTGAGGGTGGAGAAGATAGTGACAGTGGAGGAGATAGTGAGGCTGGGGAAGAGAATGAGGATGGGGGAAACAATGAGGGTGAAGAAGATAGTGACTCACATTGCTTGTCAAACTATCAAAGTGATGAGCATTGTGAGTCTTTTACCATGGACCTTTATGAGTGATAGACAAAAGGTAAAAAAATCTGCTCACTTAACTTTTTTTTTTTGTTTATTTTCTGATTGAAATTGTTACTAATCCATTTTTATTTGTTGTTTTTAAGGGACTAGTGGAGGCCATCAATGAAGTTGTGCCCCATGCTTTTCATAGGCGATGTGCTAGACATATTTTGGCTCATTTGAGGTTGTCGTTTTCAGGTCATGCATTAAAAAAGTATTTTTGGGAGGCATCCAAAGCATACAATCCTAGGGATTTTAATTTTGCAATGGAAAAAATTAGACAGTTACAACCTAGGGCATATGATTGGCTTTTAAACATTCCTTGTGAACAATGCTCTAGGCATGCTTTTGGTGCACACATTAAAAATGATCACGTCACAAATAATATTTCTGAGTCTTTTAACAATTGGGTAGGAGATTTGAGGGCTAAACCCATTCTAACTTTGTTAGATGGGATAAGGGCCAACATGATGGATTTAATTCAAAGAAGAACAATGAAGGGTAGAAAATGGCACAACACTTTAACTCCACATGCAATAAACACTTTGAATGCTCTTAGAGATGCAAGTAGGAGATGTAAGTTGTTGGTTTTGTGGGAGGGGTATTTATGAGGTGAAGGATGAGGATGTCCCTCATGTTGTTGATGTACATGTGAGATCATGTACTTGTGGTGTATGGACACGTACAGGTATACCTTGTAAACATGTAATACCTGCTATACACCATAGGAGGCAAAATCTAGAGGATTTTGTGCATCATACTTGGACAAAATAAAAGTATATGAAGGCATATGATAAGCTGATCTATCCTATCGCTGATCCAAGTTTATGGCCAAAGGACTTGGATGTTCACCCCAAGGTCCTTCATCCTCCATTGAGGAAAAGAATGCCAGGCAGACCTAAAAAATCAAGAAGGAGAGAACCAGGAGAACCAGCCGCAACTAAAAGGTCTGCAGTCGTAAGATGTATAAGATGTAATGGGTATGGACACAATGTTAGGACATGCCACATGCAACCCACAAATGAGGTACAAAATTGCATGTATTTTAGTTTCTTTAGTTAGATCTATTACTATGTTCATTAACTACATTGACATATTTTGTGGACAGGGTGAAACTTCAAGGAGGAGGGTTAGCCAAGGTTCACAAGCAAGAGTTGAAACTTCAACGCGAAGGAAAACAACTTCAAATGTTGGCCAAGGATCCCGTGGAGGAAATTAATAATGTATCCATGCCACAGTCAATGGAGGTATGGACTGTTGGTGGTTTTAGTTTTTTAGTCATGAATCTCATTACAAATATAATCTATTTTTTTTGGTTAGTCATGTTGTAGTTCCCCCTTTTTTTTTCCAGAATGAGGCTAGCACATCTTCACAAAGAAGTATGAAGACTGCCTATTCACAAGTACCAACCACTTCCAATGGTAAAACTTCATTTTTTTTGATTTATAGTAGTATTTACACATCCAATGGCACATCTTTATATTGTTTCATTTCTATCAATTTGTAAACAGTGGCCAAGGATAAAAAATTATATCATCCTAAATGGGGTATGGATGTTAGAAAAAGTAGTCGTAGGGCAGCTTGGGTGGCAAGAAACAAACTGTTGGGGTTAGATAAGCACACGGACGGGACTGCCACACGACGACCAATATTGGTGACATCCAACACACAACAACGAGAGATACGATCCAAAAAATTTCATGATAGGCCAACATTTTCAGCCCCTCTCCCCACCGAACAGCTTTGAAATGTTTTTTTGGATGGCTTTTGGATTATTTTGGAACTTTTGTATATGTGCTATAAATAATGGCGCACTTGTGTATATGATTTTCTAGATAGGTTTTGGATAATTTGCACATATATTTTTGTGAACAATTGTTCATTGGTGTTATCAGTTTGCACAGGTATTTTGTGAACAATTGTGCATTGGTGTTATTAGGTCATGCACAGGTATTTTGTGAACAATTTGTAATGGAACATGAAAGTTGATGAACAATTTGTATATTTTGTGATATGAATTTTTGGGTTATCACTTAGTATGTTATGTTTCTTCGTTTTTACATTTTTTGTATCATAATATATAGAATTAGCATAAAAAAGATCACGCAACTTCTCATGCATGCATGCCAACGGCTAGTATGAAAAAAAGCTCAAAATCGTACAAAAAACCCCCTGTGGTATTAGTAAATTTCAAAAAACCCCCCAAGGGCATACATGCCAATTTAAAATTGCCAACGTAACATTCCCGCCACAGAAAGGGTATTTTCGGTAGTTCATTGTACTCCACCTACTCGTCGTAATTTTTTTTATAACCTCAGGGGATTTTTAGTAATTTTTAAAAAAGTAGGGTGTTTTTCGTAAAATCGCATAACCACAGGGGTGCTCAGTGTAATTTTCCCAATAAAAAATAAAAATTAATGCTCATGAGCCGGCTCGTGAGCTCTTGAACATTTAGTTTTAGGCTCAGCTTGGCTCACAAAGAAGCTCAAGTCTCAAAAAAGTCGAGCTTTAATTGGGTCTAACTTGAGCTACCTCATTGAGCTTTTGAGCTTGCTCAAATCATCTTACACGCTTATTTTCAATATTACGGACTTTGATGATTTATATTTTCTGTCAACATTCTCAAGAGTCAAAACATAATGAAATAGCATCACATCTAGATATTACAATCGAAGATAACGGCAATTGAAGCAACATTTGCCCTTAACACGCCGTTTACATGGCATGAAACCAATTCTTATTGGTTGATCCTCTCACATCAAAGAGTTTTTAATGGCCCGATCAACTTGAAAAATCGCCACAGGCTTGTAGACCAGTGGTTGGGTCTCGTACATGGCATAATTGAAATCCTCAGTTCTATCATCTTTCCATCTCTCTCTTCCTCTCGGATGAGTGTGTGTTTATTTTCTGTTGATATTTTTAGAGTGATTCCAATAGATTGTATTGAAAGAAAAAATTGTGAAATCAAGTCAATTAAACTTAGAATTGGGCTACCAAATTTAGAGGGTGTTTGGTCAATCTTATAAGCTTTTAAAAACATCGTATAAGATGTTTGGGAGATTATAAGACATGGTAAAGCCAAGAGTGTTTGACTAAAGTTTAGGGAAATGAGTTATAAGTTACTTATTTTTTTTAAATCTAACCAATCTCTTTTGTATTTAAC
This sequence comes from Petrea volubilis, assembly GCA_026212405.1. Classification (NCBI taxonomy): domain Eukaryota; kingdom Viridiplantae; phylum Streptophyta; class Magnoliopsida; order Lamiales; family Verbenaceae; genus Petrea; species Petrea volubilis. The sequence goes on along the minus strand of CM047881.1, from coordinate 14,945,525 downwards.
CATATTTGCCATTATTCACATCTTATAAACTAACACACAACTTATTTATCCAAAAACTTTAATAACTTATTTTTAAAATAAAATCTGACATCCTATAAGCCGTTAAAAACATATTATAAGATTTAAGAACTAATTATAATATGTTTCAAATAAGTTTAGGCAAACACCCTCTATGTTCTCTACATATTACTACATGAGGAGTTCACCATACTAGCGTCACCTACAGAAACTGTAAACCTCACTTACGCTGCAAATCCATAAATTTATAGTGATAAGGAGCTAGTAGAGACAATTGATTCCTACAAAATTATAAATTTAATATTATTATATATATTTATTAAAATTTAAAAATACTTTCCTTCGACAGAAAAAATTAAAAAAAGGGAAAACCTCTTACATTTTATGGAGATTATTTCTCGTCCCGCCACATTAATATTAAGATCACAAGTCTCTGCATAAATTAAACAAATTCAATCAATCATAACTACAGTCTCTGGCTATTTGGATTAATTTCTCTACATATTTGAATTGCTACATGAGGGATTCACAACATTGGCATTACATCACCAGCAACCATAAGCCGAATTTTCATTCATGGAGAAGACTAGCTATTATATACATGCGTACACAGTCCTATTACTGATTAACTACCAAATGCTTTGTCAGGCCACAAGCTCTTTTAGGCTCAGCCTCGCAACTGATCAATCTGCTCTTCTTGCCCTTAGTGTAATTTATATTTTTGATTCTATAGAACAGAGAGATGGCGTGCTTTTGATATTACGTTTTTATTAGTATAGCACACGCTACACGTGTACTTGTGCACACCTGATTACATCATGTATATAAACCATCTTGTAACTAATTTTTGATTAGTTAGTTGATCAATGAAAATATCTTTCCCCCCAAATGGGTTTCTTCTCCAACTCTCTTGAGCTTTGCATCTTTGGCCATGGCGTTTATCATGGTATCAGAGCTTAGGTTTTTTTTCGATCCTCCATAGCATCTCTCCTCTAACTTTGATTCTTGATTTTACTGCTAATCTTGTGTTATTGGATATCCTTTCTCCCGGTTTTCTTAGCTATTCACTCTATTTTCTCACATGTTGGAAATTTGAGTGCTGCTTCCGCTTGAAAACTATGACTACTCCAATGGATGAATCACTGCTGATACACAACTCTGATCATCCAGGTATGAGTCATTAATGTGCCGATGAATGGAAAAATTTTTTTGACTTGGAGCAGATCAGTGAAAATCGCACTTGATGCAAAATTGAAATTTAAGGTTTATAGATGGATCTATTTCACCCCCAAGATCTAATGCTCCTGAGTTTAGACAATGGAGATGTGTGCATAGCATGGTTATTTCTTGGATTTTGAATTCTTTGTCTAAGAACAAAGTACAGAGTTTCTTGTATGCTAGTACGACTAGGGAACTGTGGTTGGATTTGGAGCAGCGGTATGGACAGTGCAATGTTCCATTGCTTTACTAGATTAAGAGAGATCTTAGTTCAATCATGCAAGGCAACATGAACTTGGCTACATACTTTAACAAACTCAAATCCTTGTGGGACGAATTAGCCTGTTTTCACTCGACTTCTCACTGTACCTGTGATGCTACTTGTGTTGTACATCAATTTGTTGAGGACACACAATCCTCAAATATGTTGATGCAATTCTTAATGGGCCTTGATGAAAGTTATGATGCTCTTAGAAATCAAATTCTTGTTATGGGCCTGCTACCCATTGTGAACAAAGCCTATGCTATGATTTAACGTGTGGAGACACAGAGAGAAGTTCAAATTACATTTATAGATGTTTCAGAACATAGAGCACTTATGGCCAAGAGTTTTTCTGGCAAAATTACTTTATAAGAAAAAAGGGAATTTTAGGAAGAAGGATGATAGAGTGTGTGAACACTATCATGCTACTGGACACACCAAGGATACTTATTTTATATTGCACGGGGTACTAGATTGGTACAAGCAATTCACGGAGAGATGAGATGGTACCTAAAAATATGATGAGAAGTCACTTGTGTCATTTGGTGCTTCAAGAGTTGTACTTAATCATAGTATGGTCATTACTATGAAGTTTTGTTCGTTGTTTTGTTTTAGTTTGTTTTTATTTTTGTGTCGTGTTGCTCAAGGGCGAGCAACGGTCACGTTAATTTGGGGGAGTTGATAAGTCCATAAATTTCATATATTTATGTACTTAATTGGATGGATTTATTATTCTTTTCCTTATATTTTAAATTATTTAAAAAGGTTTAATGTTGGTTTTTCTTATTTTAGGAAATAGGAGTCTAGAAGGTCAAAAAAATAGAAAAGAGTTGCGATCATGCACAAGAAATTGCTAATTTGGCAAAAAACGGAGATATTGGATAGAATAGGCTGCGATCATCCCCACAAAATCTGCGAATATGTGCAAGCTGCGAATTTTGGCAACTTTTCACTCCTATCCTAATTATGATACCATGTCAAATTAGGGCTTTTAAGGGCTTATAAATAGAGAAAAGTTGCAGTAGCCTCAAATTATTCATACTTTTATTCTCTCTTTTAGTTTTTCCGTAGTTTTTAGTTTAGAGTATAATTTTTCTTTCAAGTTCCATCAAGAAACACAAGATTGAATGCGAAGGAAGTGAAGATTAGGCAATCAATTGGAGTTTTCTCTTCTCTTTAACTTTAATTATAGTTTATTGATGGATAATTTTTATTTTCTTTTGGATTTTGTTAACATGAGTAGCTAAATATTTTGTTCCAGAATTATAATTGAACCTAATATGAAATTTTTATAAGTTTTACCATGTTCTTATAATTTTGTGTATTTATTCTAATTGCTCAGTTTGGATTGTTTGTTTGCAATTGTGTGGCCATCAATTGTATGTTAAGAATTCTATCTAAGCCTTGACGAAGGAAATTTAGGAATTGAAAAATAAACTGAGTAACGCATGTTCGATTTTATGTTTTTCAAAAGTCGATTAGTTTGTAGGATAGACATATACCTGCAAACCATGCGTAACCCAATGAGTGAACTTAATGCGTTATTGATTAATTGCTAGCCATAGACATATAGGATAGCTTTATTTAATAACAGGTTTGTGGAGATTTCAACATAAACCCATGAATAAATTCATTCTCTAGGTTATCAGAACAATTCACATAATTATAAGAATTTTGGTAATTCAAGTAACAAAAGAACATTGAGGGATGTTGTAATCCTAGGCTTAAGTTAATTTTGTTTGTTAATTTGCTATTTGTTATTTGCATTGCATTCTTTCATTTTATTTTTATTAGGTTAATTTAATTTCTATCCACATTAATTGAACTTAGAACAAGAAGAGAAAGTTTAAATTCAGTACTTAGTAATAATTAATAAGTTTCTATAGGATTTGACACTCTGTTCAATCTATATTACTTGTTGGCACACGTGCACTTGCGTGCTAGAAAATTCCACAACACAAAACCAAAACTGTGTCTTACCTTGTAATGAACTATCTGAGATATTGTCTTGTAATAAACATATGCAACTAAATGCACCGACTGATTTTAAAACCTGTTACCAAAGATTGGGGCACACCTTTTTACATACAATGCAGCATTTACAATTCATTTCCAAGTCAGATACCACTACAAGAATAATGGGTTGTTGCTACGAGCTTTTTTACTACACATTTTAAAACGTAGTAAAAAGTAATTAGTTGCTACAAAATTTTGTACCGTAGCAAATAATTAATAAATAGGACGGATATTTCCTACGAAATGCAAATTGTAGCTAACAAACCATAAATAAGGCAAGTATTTACTACAAAATTTGAATCGTAACAAATAAACAAATGTGTATATATATATATATAATATTAACGTTTTTTTCTAGAGAGAATAATATAAATCTTAGATAATATCTTGAAAAGTTTTGCCACTAAAATTTTGACTTCCCTCTTTTTTTTTATTTTTTTTTATGTGTTTTGTTTTTATATCTAAATTCCAAACATATAATCCCTAATTAAGCTAAGACTAAAACTCTTCATCACCAAATCTCCAAAAGAGTTCTTCCGTGTGTTGTCTTCTAAACCCCATTAATAAGTTCCAAAACCTCCACAAACTTCCACTAATAAATTCCATACCTCAAGAATTATCACTCCATCAATTTAAACACACAAAATATTGAACATATCCCCAATTGGAAGGAGATTATTTCTATCAAGGCTTGGTCATCGACGCTGGATTAGGGCTATTTTTTTTGTGAAAACTGACTGTTAAAGGCCTCCTCACACACGTCGCTGCCAATTTGCTCGATTTTTTCTGGGTTATCTCAAGTGTGTCTTTTTGCTGCCAGAAAACAGATTTTAAGAACCCCCCTCCCCCCCAATTGGGTTTCTTTGGTGAGTACTTTATTTTAATAAATTTCTGTAATTCTTTAGTTGGGTTATATTTGCAATTTCATATGAATGTTTTGGTGGATGTTTGGGCATGTGATTGTGAGTGAAAATTTTAGATGTTGTGTCTCTTGAATTAAGGGTTGAAAATTTTGTTCTTCAATTCCATTGAGTTATTGACTAAGCGTGAATACATTGATTCAATATTTTAGGCTTCGTGCCGTTGAGTTTCGGCCACCTAAAATTTCTATTGCTCATAAATTGTTGGTATAAAAAGAAAAAGGGTTTGTGTTTTCTTGCATTTTTGACTCTTTTAGTTCGTTTCTTGTTACGTTCAATGTAATAAGGTTATTTTCTTTTGATATTGTTCAAGTCAAATATTTAGTTAAGTATATTAGATGGAATTTGAAGGCAGTAGCATGTGTGATATGATATGAATGTGGAGTTTTAGTTGAGGGATGAGTTGGAGGCAAAAGTCTTTTCTTAAGTATTAATTATTAGCTATTCTTTTGATTGGATAATATTTTATCTTGATCATATACTTGTCATGACAAAAGATTGGTATGTAAAGTAACTGTTTAGTTTTGATAATTCAGCATTAGCTTTGCATTGTTGATGAAAGAGTTGGATGGTGAAGTTAGTTTTTCATTCTTGTCATGGTATTGAGCAGATGGAAAATGAGATATCAGCAGCTAGATAGGGTCATGATCTTTTCAGAAATCATCAGATTTGGTTTAAGTTGTGGCTAGGAAAAGAACCAGCATTTGGTCCATCCTTCCACAATTCACTTTCTGACAAAAAAATAGTACTCTATCAATGCTTAGTTGTTATGAAACCTTATCAATGATAGTTCATTTTAGTGATCATATTGAATTGTTGGTGTCCTTGTTTTGTGTTTGGTGTTAGCATAAGTGCGATTTTAGTATCTTAGAGCAGTTCCATGACATGAGTAGATTAATAGATGGTCTTGGTGAAATTTCCATGACATCTTGCTTTTATCATTACTTTTTTCCTGTTTTAATCTTAGTTCTAAGTGGTTTGTGGCTCTTTTGCTCACATTCAGGTGAGTATATATACCCTTGAACCACAACTATTAAATGATACGTTTATGGTATTAGCATTTGGTGTTAGTATGATATTTCTCAACCAATAACTTTTTGTATAATAAACCGTATGCCCCTTTTGATGCACTAGGACAGAACCATTTCCCTTCTTGAAAAGTTCCATTCACTTCTGCACCAGAAAACAATCGGTCTTGATAGTGAACTCCATTTTCTGACTTTAGAAAATTACAGCCCCTTCCCTTGTCAGCAAAAAAAAATTACAGCAAGACCCCTGATATGTTTGAGCTGCTGTACAGTTACACTGAACCCCCTGAAAATGAAAAACAACAGTTTTCCCTAAATAACAATAAGCTCCCCGCATACTCTGTGAATAACAGTTACACCCCTGGCAGGTTCTAAAAATTACACATGGCCCTTGCAGTTTTCCAGCACCTTGCAACCATTTCCTTATGAGATACCTTATAACCAGCCCCGTCAATCAATTTATCTATGTATCCATATATCTATATGTTATAATAATACAAAATATTATGTATAGACATATATTACAGTATTATTATAATAACTCATCCTTGTGTGTGTGATCTTAACTGAATCATAATGCTTGGTTGTCATTGTCAGGTTTGAGATTCCAACATAACACTATGATAGTATAATATAATCAATTATTACTATTATGATACCCATAATCTTCTATAAAGTTGACTTGCTATTATGTAAGTTTATTATTTTTTTTTCATGCCTTACCATGTCTTTGTGCAGCAAAAATATGAGAATAAGTTTTCAATTCTTTGCATATATGCATTACATGTTTTGTCCATATTATCTTTGTGCTTCTATGGGTGTTTTGATAGATATATTGCATAATATATTGGTTTATTTTGTCACTTGTACTATTCATAATAATTATTTTTAAATTTAAATTTGACACAATTGTAGGTCCCAAATGCATCAAGCTCACATACTGCAACTTCTAATCATTCAGAAGATGCTTCGTTTAGTGATGACCAACATTCGATTGGTTCAAGGGACGCTTTTATTGAAAATGAACGGGTACCAATATTTGTGTTTGTGTATGAAATTCGTGCTCAAAACTCACATATCTTCTTATTTTCTATTTATTTTTGGAATATTCATATTTAGAATTTGTATGAAAATTTTATGTTGATCATTTTCAATAGCATCAATGTAATGTTTAATGGATATTGATTTTATATACATAGATTGTTGGTGGTGAACCTAACCAAAAAGCAAGTGTTGATTACTGCAACCAAATGAAGGTACAATCAAATTATTGAAATGTTTTGTAGAGAACTTCAACTTATATCATTTTATTTGACTTGGGTTCTACATAATACTTGTTTGTATAGGTCGGTACTCAAGTAGATATATATTGTCATGGAATACCTAAGAAAATTGCGGCAAAAGGTATTCTTGTTAGTTATATTGATGATGGAGGAGATGGGCCTCAGTTTTGTCAGGTTTGTGTTACAAAGGCATTGATTGCAAATGAGATGTTATTGAGACCTAGCCGAGATGTTGTTACTGTTGGAGAAGCTGTTAACAAATGTATTGTATGGGAAGTGGTTAATGTATGTAATTTATGTATCTTTGCATTGTTTTGCCAAATTAAATTTATATTCTTCCGTCGATGCTTACTTAGGATTACTTTTATGGTTTTTTTTTTTGTTACAGGTTGTGGAGGCCTAAATGAAGTTTCTTTTTGGCGATTTTGATGGATATTTTACTTTAGTTGAACAATTTCATTTAATAGTTTGAAATTACTTAATGTCTTAGTTATAAGTAATGAAAGCTGCAGTAGGACTTCTTGAAGTTATTTTGCCAATTTTTTTAGCAGAACTATTTTTTTTTTTGGTTGGTGATAATAATTATGAATATTTGTATCACCATTGGATATTGTGATCGATTGTGTATAATTTTATTTTAAAGAAAAAAATTCCAATGATTTGGTATAAAAATATAGCATCTTGTTCAAAGTACTTCTTTCTTTTGATAGATTTGGATGTGTCTTATTTAATCTTTGATAATTTTTGAATGTGTATATTCTATTAATATTAAATAAATTCAAAATATATTGCACAAATAATAACTACTAGAAAACTACTGTGGCAAAAGCTAAAAAAATAATTAATTTACTAAATGTTATTTGCTACTCAAATATGCTTGTAGGGAATAATATTTTAATTTATCAAAAGAGATTTTGCTACAAAATTTTGGTCGTAGCCTATCCGTAGCAAAAAAATTAGCATATTTCTCATACTATTGACTATGGAATAGAACCATAGCAAAAGATAATTTGTTCGTAGTAAATACTATTTACTACGGTTGTTTGATCGTATCAAAGTATTTGTGGCGGCTGTATTTACTACGGTCAAAAATTCATAGCAAATTCGTAGCAAATGACCTTTTGCTATGAATTTTGGCCATTTGCTACGAATTTTTGGCCGTAGTATAAAACAATTTTTCTTGTAGTGTACTAGTTCACTTGTTCATTGTGATGTATGCCCTTTTTCCAATCAACTTCGTTTACCATTTTCTGATAGTTCTATTCAAACCTCCAAAGCTATTGAGTTGGTTCATATGGATATTTGGGGACCCTACAAGAAAGCCTCCTTATCCAAAGCTCACTACTCCCTAACTGTTGTGGATGATTTTACTCGATGCACTTGGACCTTCTTGTTACCCTATAAACACCTTATCTCAACCACTATAAACTAGTTTCTTATCATGGTTCATACAGAGTTTGATGCCAAGGTTAAGACAATTCGAACAGATAATGGAACTGAATTTCTTAGCTTAGAATGTGGTCATATCTTTATAGAATGTGGCATAATCCATCAAAGATCCTGCCCACATACACCCCAACAAAATGGTGTGATGGAAAGGAAACATAGACATCTTATCCAAGTAGCAAGAGCTCTAATGTTTCAATCTAACCTTCCTTCCCATTTCTGGGGTGATGCCACGCTTACTGCCACATACATCATTAATAGGCTACCCACCATCGCTATAAATTGGAAAACACCTTTTGAACTTTTATTCCAAAGGCCTCCTATATACAATCGCTTGAAATCTTTTGGATGTTTGTGTTATGCTGTTGACACTACCCCCCATAAAGACAAATTTGCTCCTCGGTCCTTTAAGTGTATATTCATTGGCTATGGGGTGGGACAAAAGGCCTACAAACTCTACAATATTGACACACATTGTGTTTTTTATTCCAGAGATGTAGAATTCCATGAACAAGTCTTCATTTTCCAACACACCACTACTGCTGAGTCTTCACCTCCCTTGCCAATTCCTGTAGAAACCTCTTCCTCTTCTCCTATTGACAACCCCACTCCTAATTCGCCTACTATCTCTCATAGTGAACCCTTTCATCCCATGCCTATGGTCCAAGACCCTACTAATGGATTACCACTTGTTAGACTCTCCACTAGACATAGGAACCTCCATTTTGGCTGCAAGATTTTCACTATAACAGTATAATCAGCCTTTCTGAGACAATGATACTATACCCTAGCTCTTTTCATTTTTCCTTTTCTTATCAAGCATATATGGCACATGTGTCAATAGTTCCTAAGCCTGCCTCTTTTCGACAGACAATAAAACATCTAGAGTGGGTTAGTGCCATGAACAAGGAGCTTGAGGCACTTGAAGCTAATGAAACATGGGAGTTAACTCCCTTACCACCTGGAAAACAGCCCATTGGCTCAAAATGGTTAAATAAGTTAAATTTAATCCTGATGGGATGGTGGAGATGTACAAAGCTTGGTTGGTTGCAAAGGGGTACAACCAAACCTTCAGCATTGACTTTTTGATAGCTTCTCACTTGTTGCTAAGTTGTTGATAGTGCACATATTTCTTGCCTTCGCCACTACTTATTCTTAGACACTATATCAATTAGATATCAATAATACCTTCCTTCATAGCCATTTGGATAAAGAAGTTTATCTCTCTCCACCAGAGTGCTACACTAAAGCCAAGCAAGGGGAAGTCTGTAGACTTAAGAAGTCTCGTTATGGTTGCAAGCAAGCTTCTAGGCAATGGAATTTAGAGTTCACTTCTAAGTTACTTGACTTTGGTTTGATACAATCCTCTAATGGCCATGGCTTGTTCATTAAAAAGTCTTCTTCCATTATCTTATGTCTCATTGTCTATATAGATGATGTTTTGATTTCAGGTTCTAATATGGATGAGATTTTGGAAGTTAAAGATTTTTTACATCAAACTTTTACTATTAAAGACCTTCGCTTAGCTAAGTATTTTCTTGGTCTTAAGATTGCTCGGGGTACTCAATGGACACTGCTCACTCAGAAGAAATATATTTTGGATATTCTACGAGATACAGGTTATATTGAGGCTACTTCATTTCCCACTCCATCCTCTAGAGGCCTTAAATTTGGGGATGATGACAACCCCATTTATCCTTATCCTAATCAATATCATAGGTTAATAGGGAGATTGTTGTATTTGAACCTCTCTAGACCAGACTTATCATTTGTAGTCCAACAGCTCAGTCAATTTGTGAACAAGCCCCCTATCGTACATTAGGATACAGACACGCATGTTCTACGTAACCTAAAGGTTTGCATTGATGGTGGTCTGTTTTCCCCTGCTTATAACAATCTCACATTGGAGGCCTTCTCAGATGCAGATTGGGCCACTAACTCTCTTACAAGAAAATCTACTACAGGATAGTGCGTCTTCCTTGGTGGGGTTCTCATTTCCTGGAAAACAAAGAAACAAATGACTGTGTCTTGCTCCTCTTGTGTGGCTAAGTATTGTAGTCTAGCCTCTACTGAGTGCGAGCTCTTATGGGTTTCATATGTTCTCTGTGTTTTTCAAGTTTCTATTTCTGTTCCTATCAGATTATGGTGTGACAATCAAGCTGCCTTGCACATCACTGAAAACCCAGTCTTCCACGAATACATAAAGCATATAGAGATAGACTTTCACATCGTGCATGACCAGTTGAAGGCGGGTTCTGTCTTTCCCTCACATGTCTTCTCTTGTAATCAGATTGTTGACTTCTTGATGAAGAGCTTGCCCAATCCACAGTTTTCTACCATGCTTGACAAGCTGGGCTTTGTCTTCCTCCACCAAAGTCTAACTTGGGGGGGAAGGGGGGGTGTTGGTGTAATTTATATTTTTGATTCTATAGAACAAAGAGATAGCATGCTTTTGATATTACGTTCTTATAAGTATAGCACATGCTACACATGCACTTGTGCACACCTGATTACATCATGTATATAAACCATCTTGTAACTAATTTTTGATTACTTAGTTAATCAATGAAAAAAAATTTCCCCCCAAATGTGTTTCTTCTCCAACTCTCCTGAGCTTCGCTTCTTTGGCCATGGTGTTTAACACCCTTAAAGCTCACATGACTAGAGACCCTCATCACGTTCTCAAAACTAATTGGACCAATTCAAGCTCTATCTGTAGCTGGATTGGTGTCACCGGTAGTTCTCATCATCATAAAGTGTCTCCCTTAATGATTCCACTATGAATTTCATGGTAACCATTACTCCACAATTAGGTGACCTCTCATTCCTAGTTTCCCTCGATCTAATCTCCAACCCTTTCAGTGGCACTTTGCCTCAAGAGTTGTCTTGCCTGCACCGATTGAAGTACAACAATCTCACAATAAACAACTTTACCGGAGAGATTCCATCATGGTGTGGCATTTTATCTAGACTTGAGAATTTGAATCTTGGTTCTGCATTTTATCTAGACTTGAGTATTTGAATCTTAGGTGTAACAATTTAAATGGTATGCATTTTAAATCCTTATTATCATGCTACATTGGCCTTTTGCCTAAACTTGAAGTCTTATCTCTAAGAAATAACTGATTCAGAGGTTTCATCCCGAAATTTCTCTCAAACCTATCAAATCTTGAAGTAATTGTGCTTTATAACAATTCTCTATAAGGAGAAATTCCAGGAGAGTTTGGGAGACTGCATAGTTTGAATTTTTTGAGTATGTAGTTGAATCATCTCTCTGGTCCTATACCATTATCCATATTTAATCTATCGATCCTGGAACTTATAAATTTCACATCAAATGAATTGAGTGGTAGTCTTCCAATTGACTTGTGCAACAATCTTTTGTTTGTTCAATTTCTTGTACTGTGTTTAAATCAGCTGAGTGGCCAAATTCCATATAATCCTTGTCTCTCAACTCCTTTAGTGGGGAGATACCCAAAGAAGTTGGGATGTAAAGATCTCTACAAATTTTATATCTCGGCGGTAACAACTTAATTGGTAAGCACTTCACATTCTTATCATGCTTGATTTTTGTATAATTTTCACAACTATATATCAATGTTAGTTAGATTATGTTCATTATTTTAATTTCAACAACCGATTACAATTTCATTCAAGAAAAGCTAGAAGTCTTAATATAGTGATCATATATAGGTGCCTTGTCTTCTTTCCCATACAGGAGATCATAATACAAAGCTTCACATTTTCTATACAGGTTTTATCCCATAGGACATTGGCAATCTTCAGAACTTGGTAATATTTTCAATATTTCTTCTGTACAGGCTCTATATTTATCATATAATAACCTCATGGGGAACCTCCCTATAGAGATTGGGAATATCACAATGCTCAACACATTGGATCTCGGGTTCAATAATTTCACAAGCGTGACTCATAATTGAAGACTTAAACATTTACACTAGTTTCTTTGCATTTTTAATGTTTGTTTTCCAATCTTGGCAAGTGTTTTGCCGCAAGAAATTGGCAAACTTTACCAATTGGAGGAGTTAGTGTTACAATATAACAACTTCATTGGTTTAATTCCATCGAGTTCTTTAACATGTCGACTCTTTGGATTCTTTCATTTGCTGTCAATAGTTTGTCAGGCAATCTTTCCAGCAATTCAGGGTGGCAATGGCCTCTTTTGGAAGAATTTTATCTCGATGGAAATTTCTTTAATGGAGCAATTCCCCAGTTTATCTCTAATTGTTCTAAACTTAAAATACTATCATTGTCTTCTAATGAATTCACTAGTTTCGTGCCTCACTTCCTCGGCAACCTAAGACTCCTTGAATCTTCTTCTGAATTGAGCTTTATTACTTCATTGACAAATTGTAGGTCTTTAAGTGTGTTGTCAATTAGTGCTAATCCTCTCGATAGAGCCATTCCAACTTCTGTTGGGAATTTATCTACCCAACTCCAATATTTTTATGCCACTCGTTGTAAAATTAAAGGTAGCATTCCAATAGAATTTGACAATTTGAGCAATTTGATAATACTTAATTTAGGTGGCAATGAGATCTTTGGTAATATTCCACTTCCTCTCAAGCATCTGGATAAGCTTCAAGGGTTATATCTAGAAAGCAAATACTTTGGAGGTTCCATTCCAGATCGATGTTCTCTGTGATTTATCAACATTGAGTGAGATAGATTTAAGCCAAAATAAATTTTCAGGTTTGATCCCTGAATGTTTGGGAAACATCATATCTTTAAGAAACCTTTTTTAGATTCCAACATGTTAGCTTCATGCATACCTTCAAGTTTGTCGCATCTTGAAGATTTACTGGTGCTCAACTTATCTTCAAATTTTCTGAATAGATTTTTACCTGAAGAAATATGTAATTTAGTGAAGGCAATTTAGATCAATCTATCAATGAATTAGTTGTCAGAGTATGTCCTGAGCACAATTGGGAAGTTACAGGACTTGGTTGATCTTTCTTTGGTACACAATGGTCTGATAAGCTCTATCTTAGTGTCCATAGGGAGCATGATCAGTTTGGTAAATTTATAACTCTCTTATAACAAGCTCTCTAGTTCAATACCAAAGTCCTTGGAGACACTTCAACAACTCAATTACTTAAATGTCTTTTTCAATGCATTAATTGGAGAAATCCTTGCTGGTGGTCCTTTCATAAACTTCACTATGGACTCTTTTAAGGCCAATATGGCATTTTGTGGAGTTACAAGGTTCAATATTCCACCTTGACGTACTGTTTCCAAGCTCATATCAATGAGGAACAAAATATGTTTATCTTTATTTATTCTTTTTGGGCTTCATGTGTTTATCGCAATTGTCTTCCTATCCTTTATCTTTTTAAGATACAAAAAGAAAAGTAAGACATGTATTAGTAGAATTGATGGGGTTGTGTTTGTTTTACCCAAAAAAAATTCTTATTACAAACTCTAACAAGCAACTGAACAGTTCAGCGAGAGTAATGTACTAGGAATTGGGAATTTTGGTTGTGTTTACAACGGTGTTCTTAGAAATGGGAAGGTTCTGGTTGTAAAGGTGTTCAATTTGTAATCACAAGCTGCTTTCAAAAGTTTTGATGTCGAATGTGAATCACTAAATAACATTCGTCACAAAATCTCACCAAAGTTA
>CM047881.1:14920558-14931193 GCA_026212405.1 Petrea volubilis | reverse complement strand
TTATTGATAAAATAGCAAACTTATATAAATCAATTCACTTACTCTTTTCCTCGTGGCATTATTAGAAGTTGATGGCAACCGGTATCACTGTTTTGAGACATATCGGTTAATCGACCTTCATTCATCGGCGTCAATAGAGTAGACCCTAAGGCAGGGGATGGAGGATCTGAACTCGAACTGCCTAAATTGATGTTGAGATTGGTCGGTGGAGGCATATGTTGATTAGACCCCGAGTCCGATACTTTGTCCTTGCCTTTTTTCGATCTCCCGGCCATCTATTTCAGAATTCTCAACAAATAATCGAAAAACATAATAAATTGTTAACAAATTGCACAACAATTGATCACACATCAATTATGAATAAATATAAGATAACAATTCACAAGCATCAACTATATAATAACATTTCACAGAAGAATTCATGACAATGAATCGAAACCATCAACTACATCAACTAGTAAAATAAAAATCCTATTCATCATCTTTATTCTCATCATCTTCATCATCATCATCGTATTCAATTGCATCATCCCCTTTGTCGTCGTCATCATCAAGTTCCTCATCAATTTCATCCTCCTCACTTCCTCTCGTATCAAATCATCTTCAAGTTCATTAAGAAATGCATTATTGTCAAAAATCACCTCTTTTTAGTGGACTATCAACATCTACCAAAACACCCGTAGGTTCATTATCGAGCACAGAATTCGCAACGGGTGAAGATTCTTGCAACAAATCATCAGTAACAATTTGTTGATTGGCTACTCTACTTCGTGGTCTGGTTTTAATTACAAAACGCCAATTCAATTTATCCCTCATTGTGCCTGGATACGATACATAATATACTTGAAATGCATGTTGTGCAATAATGAATGGATCGTCTTTTGGGTATCTCTCATTAACTTTGATCTCTACAATACCATATTACGGGTGTATCTTCATGCCCCTCTTAGAAACAAAGTCGAACTAATGACATTTGAATAAGACAATCTTCTTTTCAGGTACACCGGGATATTCTAACTGAATCACTTCTTTAAGTATGCCATAGAAATTTGTAGCCCCGTCACCCCGAACACAAACGTCAGCATTGTAAGTGTTCATACGTTGTGTGTTCTCGTAAATATGAAAGGCATATCCATTCGCAGTGTTCCTTTGCCATGTCTTAACCTTACGATTTGGTCCCCACGCCAAATCACGTAAATTTTGATTAGCGATATTATTTTTGGGATCATGAACCTACACAAATAATTACACAATCATAATATTTATAACAAACCAGTATATATACATTTTTTATTTTAAATAAAACAGTACTTACATATTGTTCAAACCATTCTACAAAATTCGCCTCGACCGACTCCTCAACTTCTTGGTCAGTTAAATTTGGCCAATGGTACCGAATTGACAACCTATACATTCTATATATTGAAATAGATTTTTTAGGAGTTAGAATTTAATAAAAATATTAACAAGTTAATCAGGACGTTTTTTAAATACTTACTCGATGATAGGTACGACCTCATCGCAATTAATAAGAACGTGTAATGCGGACTTTCTCAACTCATCATTACTCAAAAATCACTCCACGCATTTATCATCGGGCTTACCAGCTTGATTGCAGACTGACAATGTGTAGGGTATCTCTTCAGCACTTCCATCATTCTCATTACGCCTAACTCTTGTACTCCTCGACTGAATGTGGCTTTCAAAATAATACGATGTAAAGTATGATGACTCTTGATTTAAGTACGCTTCACATATTGAGCCCTTTATCCTTGCGCGATTTTTCACCATACCTTTCAAATCATATAGGAACCTATAATCGTATTTTGTATGATAAAGTTACTAATTCATTTGGGATCTCAAAAAAGAACATTTAAATTCAGGTAGGCAAATCTTTAAAAAAATATTTACCTCTCGAATGGCTACATCCACCTATATTGAACAAGTCCATACATCGCCGCTTCAAAAGGCAAGTATATCAACAAGTGTTCCATGGAATCAAAAAATGCTAGTGGAAAAATGCGTTCGAATTTGCATAAAATCGAAGGGATATTCCTATCCAATTGCGACAAACTTTCCTCATGAAGATTTGTGCAACACAAATCTCTGAAGAACTGACTTATTTCAGTTAGGGGCTTCCAAACATTTTGTGGGAGTACGCTAAATGCTATTGGGAGTAAACATTGCATGAACACATGACAATTATGACTCTTCATACCGTACAAGTTAAGCTTCGAATGATCAACACACGCTCCCAAATTCGATGCATAACCATCAGGCATCTTCAAAGCTTGAACAAATGTGCATAAATCGTGTGTTTGTTCGGTGGTCAAATTGTAACTAGCTTTTGGTTTTAGCACCTTATCATTAATCATTATTTATAAATCCAACTCAGGCTGCCTGCAATACTCAACTAAATCCAATCTTGCCTTCTCATTATCCTTTGTCTTGTCTTGAATACCCATGACAGTGTTGAGTATGTTGTTGAAAATTTTTTTTTCGATGTGCATGACATCCAAATTATAGTGAACCACATTGTCTTTCCAATACGGCAACTCTCCAAAAATGCTTTGTTTGGTCCACTTATAATGTACGCCATATCCTTGCAATTTTGGATGCTTGACTGGCGTATCGATAACTTTCAGCATTCCAAGCACTTCTTCCCACGTCTGATCTTCTGTCATTACTGTGGGAGGGTTTGATCGTTCAGGTGTCCTTTGAAAAATGCATCTTTGTTTTGCCTAAATGGGTGATTGTCAGGCAAAAACTGATGATGACAATCGAACCAAGAAATCTTCCTACCATTTTTCAATCCGAATGCCTTTGTTTGCCGCATACATATAGGACAACCTAATCGACCCGATGTCATCCATCCAGACAACATCCCATATGCGGGAAAGTCATTGATAGTCCACATCAAGGCGGCCCGTAACTGAAAATTCTGCCTTTTGAAAATGTCATACGTTTCAACTCCTTCTAACCACAGAATTTTCAGCTCCTTAATTAAAGGTTGCAAGTACATATCAATCCTTTCTTTTGGGTTACGTGGCCCTAGAATCAAGTATGTCAAAAACATATATGGTGTAGTCATACACAATTCTGGCGGCAAGTTGTATGGAGTAACAATCACGGGCCAACACGAGTATTGCTTCGACGAAGTATGATTAAATGGATTAAATCCATTGGCACATAATCCAAGCCTAATGTTTCGTGGTTCAGTAGTAAATTCAGAATGCTTTTCATTGAAAAGCTTCCACGCCAGACCATCATATGGATGACAAATAACACCAGGCTCTCCTCTGTGCTCATAATGCCACCTCATTTGATAAGCTGATTTTGAATAAGCATACAACCTTTTCAATCTTGGAATAAGAGGCATGAAGTGCGTCCTTCTGTATGGAACACGATTCCTACTACCACTTTTAGATGGTTTAAATTTTGGATGACTACAAAATTTACATTCCTCTAAACAGTTATTTTCATTGTAATACAACATACACCCTCGATACAACAATCAATCTTCACCGATGTTAAACCTAACTTTTTAACTAATTTTTTTCATCGTAATAGTTGTTAGGAACATGATTATCCGACGGATTTGACGACTTCTAAAGTACTACCATTCGATCAAAACAACCCTGAGATAAATTGTAGTCGGATTTTAATGACATCATTTGAAGAGTCATTGATAACTCCGTATGATTCTCACAACCTCGCCACAATGTTCGATTCACAGCCTCTAATATGTCATAAATTGTTAGGCTTGCATATTAGGATATTGATCATTGTTTCGCGGCATCTCAGTATCGTGACCTTATTTGACATTCAAATCGAGCCGATAATGCATACGATGGTGTGTTGCATTTACACCCATAGCATCATATACCAAATTCTCGTAATTATTGAGTCCATACGAAAGGTTAGCTTGATTCGAAGAACTAGCACCACCGACCTCCACGTTTTGAGATTCTGGAGCCAACTTGCCATGTGAAGTCAATACCAATACTCAGGTTGAAACCCAAATTTTATCAAATCGCAACGCACATTAATAGTATCCTTATACTTTCTATTAGTACACTTTGAATACGGACACCTAATGAGGCCTTTATCAGCTATATACTGTGGTTGTCTAGTTGCGAATTGAATAAACCATTTAAGACCACTCATAAATTGTTTGGTGTAATTTTTTCGATCTACAGTCAACCTATTATACATCCAACATCGAATTTCACAGATATCAATATTCTGTAAATAAAGAACGAAGGTAAGTTAACATCACTGTTAGACTTCACATCTAGATAGATTAAGTTAGTCAATTAATAATTGTTCAGCATGCTTCATTAATGGCACAATACATAAACACTTATCTCTCATTAAATTATTTCAAATACTGTTCAATATTTTTCGTATGAAACATATTTCACCTAATTTTAACGCTACAAGAACAACAAAATTCAACCAAAAATAAAATATTAATAACAATCCACAATCCAAGCAAACACATTCACAACAATCCATAATCCAATCAAACGTGTTCAAAACAATCCATAACCCAAACTTATTCAAAACAATCCATAATCCCAACTTATTCACAACAATCAATTGAATAAGCTTATTCATAAGAATCCATAATCCAAACAAACTTGGGCATAACAATTCATAATCCAAATAACTTTGTTCATAACAATACATAATCCAAACATGTTTATAAATTTTTTCATAACAATTCATAATCCAAATCATAATAATTCATACCTTGCTTAAACTTCACCACCTCAAATTACGTATATGATATCAACCTACAAATAATCCCACAACAACAAAACAACAAACAAAATTAAAATTACAACTCAATGAATAAAATAAAAATTACAAGCCAGAAATAACAATAACGTGCGTGTGTGGATAATTCCGTGGCCACAATGCATTTTTTTAAAAAAAAAATAAATTTATTTCTTGATCCGTGGCCAAGTCTAATTTTTTTTTAAAAAAAATAAATTTATTATTGGGCCACGGATTTATTCGTGGGCAATAGTCAAAACTTGTAGTCCACTTTTTCCGAATCGTGCGTTTTCGTTATTTAGATTAGACAGAACCGTATGATTGGAGTAATACAACTTCAACACTAATCAATCTGCTCCAAAGTCCATTTTTTTGATAATTACTATACAACTTAATTGACGTTAGCGTCCATTGACACCGGAGTACGAAGTCCTTCGTATATATCACTGAAAGAAAAAAAACTTATTCTCGTTGAGCAAACTGCAATTTTCAATGCATAAGATGGGAAAATATAAGAACCGTGATGGAAATAATATGATTTTGAAATGGCCAATATTAATTTTCAAAAAAAAATAATAATTTTATTTGTTGGCCACGGATAATTCCGTGGCCACTATGCATTTTTTTTTTAAAAAAAAAAAATTTATTTCTTGGCCACGGATTTATCCGTAGCCATTTAATACATTTCTTAAACAAAAAATTTAAATATATACTAGCCATGATTTTATCCGTGGCCATAATGATTTAATTTTTTTTTAAAAATTGTGCCACAGATAAAACCGTTGCTAAAATGAAAATTTAGAATAAAAAAAATTTCTTATTTATGGCCACGGATATATCTGTGGCCAAAAATATTTATGTTTTTCTTTTAAATAAATTTATATAGCCACGGAAATTTGCATGTTTAGCCACGGAAAAATCCGTGGCTATATGTTTTCATTTTTTTTTTCTGAATCCGTGGCTATTTCCGTAGCTATTGGCAATCGATTTCGTTCGTGACTAAAAGCCGTGACTAAATCGTTGTTTTCTGGTAGTGAATGAACTTACCAAAGCAAGTCTATGCTATTTAGAATTGAAAAAGTTGACAAGACTAAAGAATTAGCATCAATGAACATATACGTATAGGGGTGTGTGTGTGTGTGTAAAGCTGATGGCCTATTGAGGTAGGCCAAAAAAAGATACAACTTACCATCGATGGCATTATGTGAAGTTAGCGACTGCCCACAATGACTGGTCCTAACTTCAATCTCTTATCCGTTGTTTCCTATTTAATACCATAAGCTTTAGCTCTTCTCAAATAGTATGCAAGTCATTCGTATTTGACATTATGGAATTGGTGTAATAAATTGAATTTCCACGATTAGGACACAATATATAAACCCCAAGAAAAACAAAGAATGCAAGTTCTTGACTACAGCATGTTGATTCACTACAGGAAACACACCGGAATCCGGCGGAATATCCGTCGGATTAAGTCCGGGGTAATTCCGGCGGACCGACCCGGGTTTTTCTTGAATTTTTTTTTATTATTCCTGCTGAAAACCGAGGGGAAATTCCCCCGGTTTATTTTTCAATTTTTTTTTATTTTCCAGTGAAAAATCGGGGGAAAATTCCCCCGGGTTTTTTTTGACTTTTTTTTAAATTTCTGGGGGAAAACCGGAGGAAAATTCCCTCGATTTTTTTTTGATTTTTTTAATTAAATTTTCCAACAGAAAATCAGGGGAAAAATTCCTCCGATTTTTTTTTTGATTTTTTTTTTTATTTTTCGAGGGAAAACTGGGGGAAATTTCCCCCTGTTTTTTTTGACTTTTTTTTATTTTCCCAGGGAAAATCGAGGGAAAATTCCCCTGGTTTTTTTTGACTTTTTTTTTATTTTCCGGTGGAAAGCTAGGGGAAAATTCCCCCTGTCTTTTTTTTTTATTTTTTATTTTAAAAAGAAGTTGTATATAACTTTCATTATCAACAAAATTCAACCTTAAAATGAATTTTTTTTAAATTTATGAAGTCATATATAACTTTCATATATAACTATTATTTTTTATACTATCTTTTAATTATTTATAATATATTTTTTAAATTTATGGAAAATTATAAAATAAAAGGGAGTCATACTTAATATATAGTATACATATATATATATATATATATATATATATTTAATTTATACTATCTTATAGTCAACCAACATACTGCACTCTAGACTCACCTTTTGTTCAATTATGGGAGCCAATCGCTCTATTACCTTACCAACGTCAACCATGATTGCCTCAATGAAATATTGTTCTAATTCGAGGTGTTTGGATCTAATGAATTTGAGATCAAGAATTAAACTAACACAAAACTTCAACTTTTGCTAATTATAAACCAATTCCTTAGAATATGTATCTTGCCCACCAACCTCTCCCAACATGATTACAATTTTATAATCGAAATTTGAATTGACTAATCATTAATTCTTGTCCAGACTGTTTCATCATGCATTTTTGAATATAATAAGTATAAAACAAAACAAAACTTATCACAACTTCAAAAAATAGCTTGATAGTTGAGTGCTTGTTATTCAACCTCGAGGTCACGAGTTCAAATCCCCACAGTTACAAATATTTGAATATTTTGGGATATTATTCCAACGGCGGCAGTTGGTGGCAGTGGAGAGGGTCTGGGGGCAGCAACGGGCGGAGCGGCTGCCGTGCCGAGAGGCTGGTCCAGGGGCAGCGGCGGGATGAGTGGCTGCCGTTCGACCGAAATCTGGAAGAATATTCTGCCGGAATTCCCCTGGATAAGTTTCTGGCGGAATATTCCACCAGATTTCCCCCGGATAAGATTCTAGCGGAAATTTCCACCGGAAAAGATCTTTTTTCCTATAGTGATTGATGAACATTAATTCAATCCCATTTTTCACTACCCAAAGTATGCGAATTTTTATAGTTTGCCTTATTAACCTTTTTTTTTTATTTTTTTACCAGTTGCCATTTAAAATCCAAGTTTTTTACAAATTACCATCCAGACTCATATTCTGGTGGAATATTCTGCCCAGATTCTATCGCATGGCATTCATAAGGGAGGAATATTCCACCCAGATTCCGCCGGAATATGCGCTTGGATGGTAATTTGTAAAAACTGTGAAGTTTAGATGGCAATCGGTAAAAAAAAAAAAATTATATGACACACTATAAAAACCCATATATTTTGGATGGTAAATAATTTTTTCCTTTAAAATATTCTAAAACTCATGTCCTAATTTGAGATTAATGGCAAAAACAATTGGCTACCAAAATCATTTTCACCGTAAAACATTGATGGCCTCCTAATTGTTTTGGTAATTCAGTTTTGTTCATCATCAAAGCTCGTAAAACAGATGTCTTTAGATTTTTCTTTTTTCATTTGTATGATCATTTCATTTTTACCCTCTATAAAGATGCATTCAAACTGGATCATTATTGAAGTGCAGTGTGATGTGACTTCATAAAGATGCAAAATTTTCAAGTCCAACAATAACATTATTCCTGTTAACTGCATTATAACAGCTAAGCTTATTGATACAATGCAGGTGCTTGAATCTTTGGGCTTGAAACCAAAGTACAATTGTTATTATGCCTGCAATGAGGACATAGTTGATTACATCTTGTGTGGCATTTGCAACTCATGAAGTTACTTTATAAACATGTTTAATTTGGTATTGGATTTCTTATGAGTCGTGTGGCTTGAAATTAGATTTGAATTTCAAATTCCATAACATGATTTATAGCAATCTCACATATGATTTTAATTTCGTGAATTTCAATCAATACTAGAAAAAGAGGAATTAGCCATGAATTTTATGCACGGATTTGCTCAAAAATCCGTGACTAATAGCCACAGATTGGCAGCTACGGTCCATCGATGGCCAAATTTGCCACTTAATCAATAAAATGCAAAACTCAACCCAAACCCACTTTTTGTTTTTTGTGCTCAAGGAAAAGTCGAACACAGGACATTGGGGTTGTCATTGGAGCATGTAACTATTGCACCAAATGAACTCTTTGGTTATTGAATGGTTTTTTCTATACTTAAAATATCGTTTTGTAGTATTTAATTTAAATTATCTAATAAATTTCATTAGTTTTATCAATTTTTGTAATTTAATTTTAGTAATTGTTATAATTTATTAAGCAATTATTTTTAAAAATTAAAAACATTTACCTTTAACTTTATCCTTCAATATTCAGCTTTTCTTTTTATGTCAAATATTTAATAAATTAAAATATCAAAAAACAAAAATTATAACAAAAATCTATTTAGATAATTTACATTTAGATAATAGCAACTTTAATTCGAGATCATTTGCAAACACCTTCATGTATATATGGTATTATATATATGTCAAGTATATATATCATATATATACATCAATATATGCATCTATTTTATGTATGTCCAACTATATATGTATCAATATATATATTTGTCCAAGTATATATAGATAATTTAAATTTAGATAATGAATATATCAAAAACAAAAATTATAAAAAAAAATATCTGTGGTGCAAAAAAACCAAAAAAAGAAAAAAAATGCCACGGCCTAAATTAGCCACGGTTAGGCCATGGCTAATCTGTGGCTATTAGCCACTGATTGGCCCTAGCTAAATTTAGCCACGGATATTCCGTGGCTAAATATTATATCCGTGGCTATTTATATATATATATATATATATCATAATAAATATTATTTATATATATGTTCAAGTATATATATCAATATATGTATCAATATATATATATATCATGTATATATATGTATCAATATATGTATGTCGATGTGTATCTCATATATATTAATATATATTATATATATATCTGGCTGTATATCTAATATATGTACATATATATCTGATATATATACATATAACTATATATAAATAAACGTATATATAAGTATATCTAATCTTATATGTATGTAATATACCGATTCATTTAATATATATATATATATATATATATATATATCAATATATATACCATACATATATTAGTTAAGTATAGCAAAAACTAACCATTAAACAAAAAGTTAAAGTGGTGTAATGGTTTAATGCTCTAACCTCAACTAAGAAGTCAAGAGTTCAAACCACACATGGTGTAAAAAATTAAAAAAAAAAAATTTAGTCACGGCCAGTCTTTGGCTAATAGCCACAAATTTTTAGCCATGGTCAATCCGTGACTAAGTTTTTTTCGTATTTTTTTTAAATCCATGGCTAATTCATGACTACTTTGTAGCTAAATGCAATTTTTTCTAGTACTGAATTAAGAGATCTTTTATTCAAAAACAAACACCATTATCAAATGCTTAATAATTTTTATCTATCCCTCCAAATTTTCAATTTATGTCAATACAATTAGTTTTGAAATTTTTAATCCCTCCAAAATTTTATTTTATTCAATAACAAATTGCACCAGTCATTAGTTGACTAACAGTTGCCGTTAGTCAAAAAATTTAAACTTCAAAAATTACCATTCTGAAAGTAAGTGTAGGTGTTTGACCATAGACAAATGATTATTTTTGTTATTTTTTAAAAAAATATATAAAAATTTTATATTTAATAAATTTAAAAATATTATGCATATTTAATTTTTCTTAAAAAAATTGAATCTTTTATATTATATATGCAAATATTTATAAACATATACTTTAAAATCTATAATTGTTATATGTAAATTATATTTAATAAATACAAAATACATAAAAATATCTTATGATATTATAAACTTTTTTTTTATAAATACAAAAAATTTAAATAAATAAAAATATATATGATATATTCTAACATTTGAAAAAAAATATATACTACATATTATATAAATAATTATATAAATAAA
>CM047881.1:14850709-14920058 GCA_026212405.1 Petrea volubilis | reverse complement strand
GAATTGAATTAAGTGCTCGACCCAAGCCAAGCGACATTTTCATCTTTATTAAGCAAGTTGCCCCTTTGCCCATTTGTCTACTGAATAATTGCGGTCCATAAGAAGGAATGAAAGGCCCATCAATTACAGTACAGCAAATGAAATATGTTCAATTATCACAGTATAACTCCATAAGTAATAATTCCTCTGTTTTTTGAGTGTCCGCTGTTTCTCACCAAAGATACATACAGTCTCATGTCAAAAGCCCTCTGTCTGCTTCGCAGCAATTCCTCTGAAACTATCGGTCTGAATTTCTGAAACAATGATTCAAATTAGGGTTTATTGTTCTTGAGTTGGGCAATTGATTCGTAAAATCAAGTGGGTACGAAGAGAGTGTTTTTTGTTTTTTTGGTGGTAAAAACATCGCTTCGTTACGCCGTCTCAGTGACCGTTCCATTCCATATCTCCCGCGACCGTCTAATAAATCGAAGCTCCTGGCGGCTTCTCACTGTTCCAGCGAGTACGGTATGTTCTTTAATTTCCTTTTTCGATTTTTTACGTGGGAAAAAATTACCTTTCAATCTGTATGTAGTTGGCAAATTGAATCTGCAGAGTGGGTCATTTTTCTTTTTTTTTTTCCCCCTGGAATTATGTGAATTTGCTGTCTTCCTGAAACTTTTTGCTGCTAGTTTGATATTTTCTGCATTCTTGTGATGGGAAATGATTCAGTATATTTTGACAATAATTACATTGAAATTACGTTTAAAAGAAACTTATGGCAATGATTATTGTGTTGGGTGTGTTAATTCTTTCATATTGTATGGATTTCTGATGTTTTGTTTTGTTCAGCCATGTTCACAATTTAAGTTTCCTCATGATTAATATGATGATGTTGAGAGTCTTTGCCATTGATTTTCATGTGCTCAAAAATCCCTTGCTGCTTTACAAAATATTGAAATGTGTTTCTTTAGCTTTTTATGATTCCTTATATATAGTATGGGCTTAGTTCTTTCACTTTGCTTGACAGGGGTGACAAAAGAGATACAATGCGAATTCTTGTTTCGGTGGGTTTGTTATACTTCATTGTCTGTTTCATTGTTCTCTCCAGCTATTTTTCTATTTTTATTTTTTATTCTGAAAATTTACGCTCATGAATTTCCTTTTATGTATATGCAGGTTTGTAAGCAAAAGCTTAAACCACCTTATGTACTTGCACTTTTGAAATCTTTACACATTAGTGAGCTCTCATCAAAAGTCGCATCGAATGGCTAATTTGTGTTCACGTTGGAAAATTTATACAACTTAGAGCACTTTTGCTTCTGCCGCATCAAATGGCGAGCTTGTTTCAAATCTTTTTACACCAGAAACAAACTCCATTTTGCAATCCCCTTCGATTCTTCACCTTAATTCACATGACAAAACAACCTATACAAAGTAACATCGATGACAACAGTAGCATCATCTCCATAATTGATTCTTTACACCAATGGCAGAGCTGGAAATCCCTTTCTGAAAAGTTCAGCTTAGTCACATTCACGAACCCTATAGTTCAAAAAATACTCTTGCAACTGAAAGAACCCAATAATTCAAGAAAAGCGCTGAACTTTTTCCATTGGTCGTCAAAAGAAATGCATGTCAAACATGGACTTTCCAGTTACTGCATAATTATCCACATTTTGGTGAAAGCGAGGCTGATCAAGGATGCCGAGGCAATGTTCGAATCAGTTTTAACCAAAGATTTTTCTAATGGTAATTCTCAAACATTTGCTGTTCTTGAATCATTGATTGATAACTATGGGATGGTTGATTCAGTCCCATTCGTGTTTGACTTGTTTATACAAACTTGTGCTAAGTCGAGGATGGTTGATGATATGCTTGATGCTTGTAAGTTGTTGTTTGATCATGGGGTTTCATTAAGTGTGATTACTTTCAATACTCTGCTGCATGTGACGCAAAAATCTGACAATGTCTATTTGGTTTGGGCTGTATATGAGCACATGATTGAGACAAGAGTATGCCCAAATGAATTGACCCTGAGAATCATGGTCAGTGCTTTGTGTAAAGAGGGAAAATTGGAGAGGTTCCTTAGTCTTGTAGATAGAATGCATGGGAAGAGGTGTTCAGTTCCTCAACAAATTGTGAATACTTGCTTGGTTTATGAGATGATGGAGGGGGAAAGGATTGAACAAGGGTTGGTTTTATTGAAGTGGTTGTTGCAGAAAAATATGATTTTGGATACTATTTCGTACTCGTTGGTTATCTTTGCTAAGGTTAAGATGGGAAATTTAGATGCTGCCAAAGAGATATATGATGAAATGCTTAAGAGAGGTTTTGAAGAGAATGCTTTTGTGTGCAGTTTGTTTGTGGGGGCTTATTGTGAGGACGGAAGGATTGATGAGGCAATTGGGCTGTCAGAAGAGATGGAGAAGTTGGGTTTCAAGCCTTTAGACGAGACATTTAATCACCTAATCAAAGGTTGTTCTTCTTCAAATGATTGGTTGGATGATAGCTTGGTGTTTTGCAAGAAAATGATAAGTATGGGTCTTCTTCCTAGCTGTTCAGCTGTTAATGTGATGTTCGAGAAGCTTTGTGAAGAAGGCAAGACAAAGCAGGCCGATGAGATGTTGACTGTCTTGTTGGATGAAGGATTTGCTCCTGATGAAAATATATATTCACATCTTATTTGTGGTTATGGTAAAGATGATGATACGGAGGGGCTTACTAAGCTTCTATTTGAGATGGAGTACCGTTCAATCTCTCCTAATATGTTGGCTTTTAATTGGGTGATTATCAATCTCTGTAAACGGGGCAGATTAAAAGAAGCAGAGAAGTATCTTGAAAAAATGAAGGGTCAATCTTTTATTCCTAGTAAAAATGTTTATGAGATATTAATTACTGGTCATTTGCAGAATGGTAGCAAGATAAGGGCTCATCAACTTCACTGTGAAATGGTTGGAACAGTAAGATATTAAGTATAGAATATACATTTGAATTTTTTTTTTTATTTATTTGCATGGCATCCCAAGTTTTAATTCATTCATAGCATTTTATAGGATGTAAATTGGAAAAATTGTCAAATATAAGTGAAAACCTGATTCCAAGTTGTTGAGGTGATGTTGCTATCTGAGATTCTAATACACCGAGCAATTCAGAAGATCCAGCTTTGTTGTTATTTGCAAAAGAGTGTTTATACATTGTCATTACTCCATATAGAAGAAAAATAAAATAAGAATGTAATGTCTGAAATCTAGACGGTGGCTTGAGAAACATATGACAAATATTCAAAATTTAATCACAAATAGTTTTAGCTTGATCAAACTTGCCGAGGAGCATGCAATTTTAATTAGGGTAAAATACATTAACTACTCCAACTTTCGGAGTGTTTTGAATTGTAGTACCATATCTTTATAAATGTACGAGTGTGGTACTCAACGTTTATGAATTATGTTTTGATGTTACTTCCAATAGAATTTTGGGGAATATTTTGTTTAAAATATTGTGTTAATTGCTTTGACTCCCTTATAGAATTGAAAATTAATATAAACCCATAAACAAAATAAGAGGTCAATGAATCCCTTTATTTTTAAAAATATCTAAATATCCATACTCAATTAAAGATCCATAACAATCTTTTTTTTTTTTTTTTGGAAAACAACATGCTTAATTACAAACTTGTTCCCACAATTGAGCTCAGGAAAACGTTAACTTGCAAGAAAAGTTGCATTTAATATGTCAAATGCAAATGGCCTAAAATTTGGTTAATGCCCAACTAATCAAAAGTTAAACATAATTATGTTTGTTTTGTAGTTAATTAGTCTTTATAAATCGAACTCATACAAGTATAAACACAAAATGGAGCTATAAATTTTACTTGTGGGATTAAATTGAATTTCCAAACAAAAATATAAAAATACAAAAACATACAATGCATTATATTGTATTTTTAAAAACTACGTTAGATATAAAAATAGATAATTAATGCATTGCACTTTTTTAAATTAATTTGAAAATATAGTTTTCAATCAAATTTAGATGTAGATGTAATTGACCCTAAAATAAAAAAAGTGAATGTATAAAAAGTTAAAAAAAAAAGAAGAAGATAAAATTGCTATGCAATAAGACTACTTTGGTATTTTTAAAGATTAAGGGATTTATTGACCTCTTATTTTGTTTTATATCAATTTTCAATTTTACAAAGGGGTCAAAGCAATTAGCTCAATTTTTTTAACGGGATATTCCCCAAGATTTCATCATAAGTATCATCGGAACATAATTTATAGATGTTGGGCATCACAGTCGCACATTTGTAAATATTGGATACCAAAGTGCAAAGCAACCCAAAAATTGAGGTGTTTAACATATTTTACCATTTTAATTACTTAAAAAATATAATTAAACAAACACTTGCACATGTCTAGTATATATCTAAACCTTCCTATAAAACACCAACATTGTCTAATAATTATTTGATGTCTTTTGGTCTCGATTTTTGCTTTCTCTTCCTTTGTTTTTTTTTTATTTTCTCTCACTTTTCTCTCTCATCTTTTCAACCTGATATATTATTTCTCTTTATTTTCTTGTCCCTCTCCTCTAATATTTTTATCTTCAATATGTAGTTTAGTTTATCTTTTATTTATCTTTTAATAATAAGACTCAATTCAATTTTCAATCATTTTTTTGGTTTTTCATAATATATAAATTTAATTTTAAATTATTCTTTTGTTTTTCATAATAGGTAAAATTATAAATTTATTAAACATATGATCAAATTATATTTCATTTTTATTGTGCACAAATTAACTTAAAAGTGTGCCACACCCACTAATATATATTGTTTGTGTCTGCAGTGTGGCTTTAAATTATGAGTGAACCTTTAAATTGCCTTGTGCATCCTCCAACATAATATATTCAAGTGTTCAAAATTTTACAGTTTATGCAATAGTGACCGATATAATTTCACACCTCATATTGTTTTTTTTACACCAATATTTGGACTACAAATATGTATAAAATTCACACATCGTGCGTGTTTTTGTGACCGAACTTTCGATCACCAAAATCATACTCATTCGAAAAACAAACATATGATAATTTCACTTAACCAAGTAAAGTAAAATAATAAAATTTCTTAAATTCTTTGTCGGAATTGAAAACTCGATGGTAAAAAGGGGGAGGTGATGTTGGGAAAATTGAAATTTCCGGAGATGATTTTTCAGCTATTTTGAAACCTTGGGCGTGATATAAATTAGTCTCCTAGCTGCTTCATGTCTAAAGAACCACAAAGCACATATAAACTAAGTTAATAATTAATATGCCAAGAAATATTTCATCGACTTATATATTTTCAATTACTTTTTAACGCCATTTATTTTAATATAAAACAGATAAACATGACTTTCATTTTATGGCATAAAATATACAGTTATCATCTCTCTTCGCTCACTAGTTGTCTCAATCAAAGAGAATAACAATACATAGTTGCACTAGGAGAATTCTTATTAATTTACTGGAAGTACTTCATCGGGTTCATTGTTCAAAGCATAGTGTATATCTAGAAGACGTAGATGATACTACCAATAAAGGCAATTTTAGTAGTTTGTTTAGGTCTTTTAGGACTTTGATCCAAGGGACGAAATCCATCGCAATTCTCCAGAAAAGAAGAAGAAGAAGAAGAGGAGGAGGAGGAGGAGGAGGAGCTTGTAGCTATGTCTAGACATTAATCAACTAGTTGGACATACTGAAGCAAAACCACATAGTGTTGAATCAGAAAATGCATGATTTTAAAATAGTAATAGATAGATCTGAGGCAATAGTTGTATTTTTATTTTTAAAACGAATTTGTCCCATTCAAGTATTCATACGTTTCTGGCAATCATCTTCCAACATACAATGACCGACTCGCTTGAGATTGTAGGACTACAAATTTCTAGAACTATCGAATTTAAAATATTTAAAACTCTCAAGACTAAATGAAAGAGGAGAAAAATCATAAAATGAGGTTTTTTTTTTTATTTTATTGGTATGATTATATTGGAATGATAGATTATTTATAATAGTTCAAAGAGTGAGGCATTTTTCCAAAATAGACATGAACTTCTGGGTTACATTTGTTCATTGAGTCCCGTAGATTTGTTGAACTTGAATGCACTCATTTAACATGTCAATTTGACTAATTCATTGAACTTAAACATACCTTTTCAACGAGTCACCCTCGTTTCCAACACATAGCATTGTTAATGCTAATGATATCCCTCTAGATGCAAAATATAAATATAAATATGAAACATTCATGAATTGAAACTTAGCCAGATTAGTCTTTTTACAACTGAACAAGATTTATCAATAACTAGTGCAATCCATGCTTTCAACCAACACTAGGAGCCAACGAGGAATTGGAGGTAGCCTAACATTAGTAACTCCTTCGAGAATCTGAACCACCTCACCCATCGATGGTCTAATACGCTCATCATCTTGAACACACCAACAAGCAACTTGACATATTTTTGATATTTCCTCAACATCAGCATCCCCGTCCAAAGCAGGATCTAAAAGCCCAAGCATGTTACCGCCCTCTATTGTCACCCTTGCAGCCCAATAGGGGAAAAATCTATCACTTCCATCTTCTAAATAAGTGGAATTTCTCTTTCCTGATATCAATTCAAAAAGCATCATCCCATAACTATAGACATCTGCTTTGATTGTTATTGCAACTCCTGATATCCACTCTGGTGCAAGGTAGCCTATTGTACCTCTCATGGTTGTCAGAACCCGACTAAAATCATGCCCAAAGAGCTTTGCCAAACCAAAATCTGCCACTTTGGGACATAATTCAGCATCAAGTAGAATGTTTTCTGGCTTTATATCACAGTGAATGATGCAATCTTTACAATTCTCATGGAGATACGCCAACCCTCTAGCTATGCCCAATGCAATTTGGTACCTAGTTTTCCACTTCAAAACCTTGAACTTCTTGGCGTTGAAAAGATGAGAATTTAAGGATCCATTTTCCATGTAATCATAAACCAACAACTTCCTATTACCATCGGCACAAAACCCCCGAAGCCTTACAAGATTAATATGTTGAATCATTCCAATTGTGCTTACTTCTGTCCTAAATTGCTTCTCCCCTGATCTAATGCTTTCAAGTTTCTTGACAGCAATAAGAGTTGAATCAACTAAAGTCCCTTTGAAAACAGATCCAAAACCTCCACTACCTAACTTATTTGAGAAATTTTTTGTTGCATTTTGCAAGTCTTTGTACTTAAATGCCACCAAAAAGCCATCCACTAACTTAGAAGTTCTATTATTTTTTCTTTGACGAACAGAGAGCACAATTATTGCCAAGAGTATGGCTAGTACCATAGCAACAGAACCCACTGTAGCACTAATAAGAACACCCTTATGATTCTTGGTGCCAACAAACACAGAGGAAAAAGCAGAAAGCCTGATGTAAATAGTTTTCCCATCACCATCTCCTTCAGCTAGTTGTTGCAAATTCAACAGTTCACCATTCCAAATAGAGCACCCATATTCATCATACGCATAAGCTGTGCAAGAGCAATTACTCAAGCAAACAGATTCACATTCTTTCATGCTCCGAATTGGCAATGGTTGAGAGTATGTAGGTAACCTTACATTGGAATTCATCATGAACTTATCTTTTCTCATATTAGAGGTGGTATCATTATTCTCACATTGTAAGTTAATCTCTCTCACACAACCACCAGAGTAGTCCTTCAAAATCCAATCACTACCCGACTTGACCTTATACCCAGGTAAACAATTACAAAACGGCAATGATCCCTGATTGCAAGTACTAAATGGCCCACAATAAGCATAAACACCACATTGTTGCCTCGGTTGAGAAAGAAACAAAATCCAACTGGTATTATCCGACCATATCAAGTGCTTCATCTGCCCCGAGGAATCCATGATGAATCTCGACATTACAGATGGGTCATTATCCCAATACGTGAAATAACTCTCATTCTCATTATCAACATAGCTTACATTATACTTGCCAAAACTATTACGCATTTCAGGAACTAGGTTAAAAATACGATCATTCCAAGATCCACTAGTCCAATACTGCTCACTCCTATTCCACATTGTAACAAACTGACTCCCATTTGGATCAAACTCAATAGAAAATAGCCCAGCGGCAGGATCTTGAGAATTTTTCCAACAAGTTGGAATTTGCTTCTTTTGTGTTCTTTTGTTATAACCAAACTTTGCCTCAGGCATCCAAGTATCAGTTGGATTGTTAAAACTTTCCCATAAAGGTTGACCTGAACTTGAATCTTGTGATCTCAAAACCAAGTTTCCATTATCAAGAAGTACCGCGGTTGTAGAATTAGGTGGAGCTGTGGAGTTCACATCAGTGGACCAAATCTTGATTTGGGACTCATTTAAAAGCACTAAATTACCATCTGAAATCTTGAGTTGAGCAAAATTCTTGTCTGAGATTGGGGTGCCTCTGTTTGCAACCCAAATTATGGTTTGTTTCCATACATTTTTGTACCAAATGCCTATGTAGTTTTTGGAAGAATTATCTGGAGTAAAGAATCCCAACTCAAAGTTCCCATTGTAAGAAACGATTGTTTGATTTCCATGAAGAGTTTGGTTTGCTGAGATGGTGTCGTCTGCATGGGGCATCAGAAAACGTGTTGATGTAGAAACATGGGGAGAGCAAATAAAAATCTTTGAATTAAAATGGCTTTTTTACCAGTTCAGATCTTCTATTGCATAATCGGGTTATATCTCCCAATACACTTATCAATACACCCCACCGTGTATTAATGGGTGTAATAGAAGATGTAACGCGATTATACAATAAAAAATCCGAACTACTTATTTAAATTGACGGCGTTACAGAAAGGGCAAGGGTATAAAATCAAATTGAATGTATTCGAAATTGCCATTAACCGACAATTCGACAAGTTACATTAATATACCACATTTCCGAATATCGAATTAGTTTTTTAACTTTAGGTTTTTTTCAAAAGTTACTTAAAACCTTTTTAAATCAAATTTTATATCTAAAAAGTCAATTGAATTAATTTTCAATTCAAGAAATCCAATCGGCCAACTTTTCATTCAAAACTCGAATAATTAACTTTAACCTCGTTTTTAGACGGAATCGTCCTCAGTTGCTTACATTATCTTTTATATTTAATCATAAATTAATTTTATCTACATATATTACTTTAATTTACGTTCTTTTTTTTTAATCAAAATTACTATTTGAAGATTTTAATCTTTTTGTTTAGTTTATTTAATTGCAAAAAATTAAATTATTGTATATATTAAAATTTATCAAAATAATTTTCCTAATTTAGATATTTATATATCTATTTATTAAATTCTTTTTTCAAAAACCGTTAGTATATCTGTATTATTATTCGCTCATATCAATCCATCACAAAGTACTTAGAAAAATATCAAACTCGATCATACAGAAAAGGAAGAAACATTTTCATAATCGATTCAACGGAACATAAAATTTATAACTTATAGAGCTAATCTTAAGGGCCTTAAGGACTCTATGTCAATGGCCATGGGCTCTAATAAGTGGCATGTGAATAATATGTAACAATAAGCATAATAGAACCGGTAAACATTTGGTCTGATTGCACCTTCACTAACTAATACGTAGTACTGATCAAGTGAATTACATTTGTTATGTGATTTATACATATTTTAAAAAAAATTATCAATTATATGACAAGAATTATTACACATGTTATGTAATTTATTAGCTATGATTAAACCATGTTCGGACTAGAATTTTCCCTTTGACCGGGAGAAAAATTTTTAAAGAGCAAACCATACCAAAATATTCGGTAAAATAATTTTGCATACCAAAATCTATATTCGTTTAAAATAAGCCAAAGCTTTGATTTACTTTTATACTTTGCGATTAGTGTTACTAATAAAAATCTTGAATAACATATCACTAATTCATTATTTAAGCAAGGGAATAATCCAAGAGATAATCATAGAACCACCTTTAATATACATCTTGGTTTGTGTGGCTCATATAATCAGAAGCATTTAATTACCATAAAAAATCTTGATTTGAGTTGAATTATTCTTGATTTGTTTCCTCACTTTCTAACCAAATGTCTATGTAGTTTTTAGAGTTTGGAGGATTTACCTGGAGTGAAGGATCCCAACTTGAAATTCCCACCAGAGAGAATTTGATTTGCTGAAATTGTAAAGAAAAATGTGTAGTTGCAGAGACATAGGAAGATCAGATAATTAATAATCATATTGTTATACTGGTTTCTTTATGATCATGGCTTTATAAAACACACACACACATACACACACACATATATATATATAAATATATCAGAGTGTGTGTGACTGTGTGAGTGCAACCTTTCAAACGAACGCAACTAGATAAATATTACTTTATTTTTAAGTCAAGTAAATTGCTGGCTTAGATTGACCGTTGTCCTTAGTTTACACTAAACTACCTTATCGCGACGGAAGCCGCCTCTGCTGATTTATATAAATGTCTATTTGCTTTCGAAAAAGAACAGGGTATTGCAATCTTTTTATAATCGAACCGCATACAGAATCACTAGCTTTAATGATTATTAATTCGATCGGTTTAATTGATATTAATGTCATAATATATAACAATTATATTTAATTATATATATATATATAATATTACATATTAACCAAAAAAAAAAAAAAGAAAAACACTTGGTTTATTATATATATATATATATATTAAAAAATATATGATTGGAGGAAAGATATATTACTTTTTATTCATAACATAGTGCTTTAAATTATTATATATGCAGTATGAACATAACAAGTTGATTTATTTTGGGTGCTCATGATAGGTGGATTATATATTTACATTGACAAATGAAATTAACAGGACAAAATTAAATTCTAAAATATCGTTGCTTCAACTAACATCTAGAAGCCAATTAAAGAAAAGGAAAAAAAACCATATATCTAGAAACCTATTGAAAACTTTAATAAATATAGATTCAAATATAATAATTTATGATACAAAATATAAAACATGATTACCATGAATCGATTATGCACAGGATTACTAGTAAATAATTGTTTGCATAAATTTTCAGCGCTCACGCTGACGTGGTCGCTCAGGGTTCAAAATCGCTGAGGTCGATGGGAAAGCAGGGAGTTCGAAGTAATTTTTTGTTTGGGTGCAAGCGTGCCAATGTACAAGAGCACACAAGTGGAAGTCCTGTTGATTTTATGGCTGTAACCATTGTGGCAATGCCAACACATTCTTTTTCAACCATAACCTTCCTATTTTGATTGCTCCCACTATAACCAACATCTTCAATTTAGTTGGCATTTTCTATTTTGTAATAGGACATGTGCGAGGGATCATATGACTTAAAATTCCTCATTTTTTATTATCCTACAAAGTAGTAACTATTGTTCTTAAATCCAATTTAATCTTACGTAGGCCTGTAAGGCCTAGCCTCAGCTGGATAGCTCCAAACAAGCAAGTGTCTAATACTAGACTTCTTGCCCATTCACAACTCGTATGAGATTTTAGCTACTGTTTTGCTTGGAATTTGCCTTAGTATGTTAACTGCAGACTTTAGTGTTATATCTAAAAGTTGTTTTCAAAGACTGACTACTCAGTAGTTAAAATCAAATTGAACCAGTGAGTCTAGATTTGTCCAAATTGGAAACAGAAACCAAATTCCATCTCAATGGTGGTGTAGCCAAGTTTTCAAATATAAACTAGTATTCAATAGATCATTGTGGACTCCAATAGCATTTAAGAAATCTTTATTGCTATTTCCTTAAAAATGTATATTTCAATACCAATTGGCATTAGACACCCTAATCAATTTTGAAGTATGACATTGATGTGAATGGATGGTCCCTTATTCACTAAATGTTAACAAGTATTAAAGTCAAATCAATAAAGCAAACAAAATTGAGAAGTCAATATTCTTTGCACACAAAATGACTTATTTTGGACATTCTTTCTTTATGTGACCATTTTTCTCGTAAAAGTAACAAATAATTACCGAATTGTGTTTCTTTTGCACTCTATGTTGGAATGTTCCTAATCTTGCAGTTTTTTTTAACCTTGTTCCTTTTTTATTTCTTAATGGTAGTAAATTCTTGAGAAATTATTACGAAATTAGTACTTCATCTATTTTCTTGATTAAAGCTAGGCCCGCAAAAATTTTTTTTCAACATTCAAACTTTAAGAACCTTTGTTTTTATTACAAGTTGAGCTATTCTTTAATGTACTTCTTTATGTTTTCTTTGCATTTTACCACATTGAAATAAGCTTCCTGAGAATAATGCTCATTTCGACCTTTTTGCTATAACAAATCAATTTGCTATCTGTTTTTGGAAACATTGGTATTTTCTTTCTCAAAAAATACAACCGCTTATGGATACCAGAATTTAAATGTTGTATGACTGCTGGAGTAATGTAATTTGATTGATCTTATTTCTCATATCTGGCTCTTTATTAATAGTACTAATACTGGCGATTATATCCGCAAGCAGGGGGATCGTAGTTCAGTTTTGATTTTTTTTGAACATATTTAAAATTGAATTGCCATATGTGATTTTTCCTAAAATATATTTTAAATTGCAATTTTTCTAAATTAAAATCAAAAGGGCAATTTTAAGCAGTTCGGTTAGGTGCAGTACGATTTGGTGGTTTTAAACAAGAAAAAAAAATTAATTAGACAAAAGTTAGAAAAATATCATCTTATAATATCAATAAAATATTTAAATTAATATTAAAAGTTTAGCAGGTGAAAATAAAACTTTTATAAATAAAAAGTATAAAGACTAAATGTATATAGTCCATAAAACTAATAGATATAATGCGATTTTGCATATTTAAATTAAACCCAAGCAATAATATTGATCTTTCTACGCAACTTCTTAAAATTTTGGCTAATATAACATACTAAAGTTTTAGTCCATGCATAATTTAGTAAACTCAAGCAATAATATTGATCTTACTATGCAACTTCTTAAAATTTTGGCTAATATAACATACTAAAGTTCTAGTCCTTGCATGATTTAGTAATGATTGGCTAGACATATTTCAAATGTTGAATGACTAAAGCAATAACTAATGAAATTTAAAACAATTTAAAATGTGATTAGTGAATTTATCTTATACATTGAAGAGTTTAAGTTAAAAAATGGACAAATTTAGATATATATATATATATATATATATACATATATAATATATGTGAGTGGTTCGGTGTGGTGTGATTTGAGAAGAAAATTAGAACCAAACCAATTTTGTGGTGCAATTTTGAACTTAATTGTTGAATCGCTATTTTTTCAAAAAATTGACAAAAATGGTGCGGTTCGGTACGGCGCGGGCAGTTTGGGTGGTGTTTGAAGAGTTATGCTCACCCCTATCCGCAAGACAACCAAATCCTAATGCATAGCCAAGCTCATGCAACTAAGCATAATTACGCAGTACTCTTTCTATTTCTTAAGGTTTGTGCTATTAAGCACGCCGGTATATTATTCATGATGGAAAATATAAAAATTACTATAAAAGAAAATTAAATATGCTCAAGGTAAATCAACCGTATAAACATGAATACATGTGGATAATAAATATATCAAGAACATTACATGCAAGTGGGCCCATATCAAAATACCTAGCACAACATAATTATTTAGCCTTTGGACAGAAATAACAATTTGTAAATGGTACTTTTGTCCATAGTTCATGAATATTGATAGCCTCAAGATATCCCATACAACATTGATGTTTAGTTTTTGGACAAAAATAACAATTTGTAAATGGTATCTCATAATTCATAAATATTCTATAATTGAGAAACGACCTAGCAATATGCCTTTCTTTGGACCGACAAATTGCCAGTATGTTAACCAAAATAATTCTAATATTCATGACTATCCTTTGTCTGGCCAAAATAATCTTTCTTCAGGTCGATTATCTCGCATAAACAAAATAACATAAAAATCAAATCTTCATGAATTAATCATCTAGCCAAAATAATGTTCCTTTGGGCCGATTATTTCGCACAAATGAAAATAACAGAATAACTTACATATTCATGAATATCAACCATTTGGTCAAAATAACATTCCTTTGGGCTGATTATTTCGCATAGATGAAAGAGCATAAATAATATATGTATGGTTATTAAACATTTAGCCAAAATAATCTTTCTTTGGACTGATTATTTTGCATAGATGAAAAGATGCCTAATTCTTCAAAATAAATAAATTTTACCCAAATGGAAGTTGCTTTGGCAATATATTGGTTCAATCTATACAATTTAAAGACAGGCATAGTATGACTAAGTCCAAAAAGCATCACTTAAAAATGACCTGATATACACATACCAAAACGCTATGTTGCATACTTGAGTTCAAACTCCTACTGATGTGACTTTTTTTTTTTTTTTTAGGTTTGTACTCTGATATGAATACTGTTTTAATAAAAAAACAACAGCCGCATGTTTTGAAATAGTTAAGTAATTCAGTGGTAGAGATACTGTAATGCCACCATATGGACGAGAGTTCCACTTAGGCTAAGCGTAGTAAAACTTATTTTTTCTTATGTTAAAATGCGGGTTCGGTCCCGATTACAGCCAACCTATGATAAAACAAACACATGCATCCATCTTAAAGAGCCGAATAACAACTAGCAATCGGGAATGCATGGGCCTAACTCATGGTCGCTGGTTTGACACCAGTTGTTCACATGTATTGGATTTTAAGCGTCTTTTCCGCTTACAACCGCTAGCTTTTTTTATTTTTTGATATATTGGATTAATCCAACAAGAAATCATCTGAAAAAACTTTATGGATTTTCTTTAACTTTTGATGAATGCATAAATGCCAACACCACACAATGACATGAAACCAATCAAGATTTATGAATATGAACATGCATCCACAATATATATCAAATACACTTATATATTGTAAATTTATTAAAACATGCTCAAAAAAAAAAAAAAAAAAATCAAATCATAACCAAATAGATCGAAAATAGAAACATATTTGATTATTTATCTAGTCTTGATCTAATACCACTTATTGAAAACTTTAATAAATATGGGTTCTAACATAATAATCCATAGTACAAAACATAAAATATGATTGCCATGAATCGATTATGAATAGGACCAGTAGTAGATAATCAAATAATATTTTAATAGGAATCACTAACCTTGATCCATTGTATATGCGGAAGAAAAGTAGAACCTAGGGTTAGTGATCTTCTAAGCTAAGAAAAACGCCATCACTTTTTTATTCTCTCTGATATGAGGTAGAAAAAAAAAAGTAGTGATGATTCTGGCTTAGGAACCGCACACTAATATGCCTCATGTCAAATACTTTAATTACGGGTCCATCAAACATAATTAAAGTGTGACTGAGCTTCTATATGTATGAAAGGCCCATATTTAGTGTATATTTCTATAAGCCAATTAATTTATTTTTTAATGGATCACACAATTGAGCTGTTTTAATGATATAGCTAACTATGTACAATGAATTAATATATGAGACCACATAAATTGAGAAAAAACCCCAACAACCTAGTTCACTTCAGTGCATTAACACCATTGTCTCTCCTCTTCCTACCGCCATTGTACTGCCGAAATAATCAAAATGAAGAGAAGAAAGCCTCCAATTTTCTGCAACTTCAAATCCAATGTTGAGAAATTTTATTCTCACAAAAATCTCATGACGGAATGAAAAGAGAAGACCTATGAGAAAAGCCGGTGGGAGGCAGATAAAACCAAATCTGACATTGTTTCGAGTTTCCAACCTTCAATATTGAGATAAATAGTAAGTGGTGAGGGGAAAAACAAAGATAGAAGATGATAGGTTTGTTGGTTTGATGGTCAAACCGGCACTGGTTCATTATTGAAATTACCAACTATAGAGCGGTTTTCACTGGTCGACACTAGGTTGATTGACTTCACAATGTTGGAGTTTGATCGGATTGGATTGACCTCCGATCACCAGTCGAACTGGTTCGATTGGCCTATCTGGTCTGCTTTGAAAACACTGGGGTATTGCATTAACAATTTTTTTTTTTTATGTGCATTAAAAATTAACTTTAGGGTCACATCCATTTATTAAATTCCTTCATAAATCCATTAAACCTATACACACCCATTTAACGTATCCATTCATATAGCATGTTAAACTTGGACATACCCTTTTAATGAGTCATACCCATTCATTTCATAAATTAAGTAATTATATAAATTAAAATTTCCAACATAAGTATCTAATTAGTTTTATCAATGATGATTTTAATTAATTAAAATTTAAAGGAAAAGTGTTCTTTTCAATTTTAATATACATAAATGATGAAAGATATTTTCGTGAAAAAGTTTAAAGGTAAATAGTATAGTTGAGGTAATTTTATTTTAGTTTTTAAAAAATTATTGACTAAACAAATATTAGAGTCTTTATATATTAATGTTTAGTTAATTACGTTAATTACCCCATTTTTTGGGGTGATTCGCGCTTTGACTCCCAATCTTTGAAGATGCACAAACGTGGTATCCAACCTTACTAAAATTTGCGCTAATGGGGATAATTTATTTCTGATAGAATCTTGTGAAATATTTCATTCTAATGTAGTCATGTGACCCACATGAGACTTGTGTGAGGGCAAAATCGGGTTTTCCATGTATTAAGTTTAGGGCATATTTGGTATGTACCTTATTTCCTCGTATTCTAGCTATTCATTTGTTGGGATTATAAAGGGGATAAATCTCCAAAGTGTTAACACCTTCCTGCCATATAGGGTTTGAAGAGAGTAGCTATGATGGATCGATTTTGCAACTGTGGGCTGCCTATTGTGAAGAGAACGTCAGGGAAGGATTTTTCATCTTCTATTTTCTTCTAAAGCCCACATTCACTCCTTTACTCAAACCCTATGACTAGCCACTGTAGCCATTCAACTTAATTCAATCATAGACATTTCATCCCTATGACAATAATCAAAGTGTGGAATACTCCCACCAAGGTATACCCTACTACCCAAATAACAAAATTTTCCAGAATCATGCATATGGATAGTGAACTACTCACTCCCAGAAATTGCATTCAACAATACAACCACCCATTACTTAGACACATATACATACATACATGCTCACATACTGCAACAATCACTAAAAGAAAAATAGTTTGTTGCTACGAATTTTTTTACTATGCCTTTTAAAAAGTAGTAAAAGACTGTAATTTACGAGACTTAGACCGTAGCAAATAATCAGGTAATAAGACAATTATTTACAATGAAATTTAGATTGTAGCAAATGATTAAGTAATAAGACGGTTATTTACTATGAAATTTAGGTCGTTGAAAATGAATAGAGAAAAATCAATTATTTTCTACAGAATTCAGACCGTAGCAAGTGAAAATGTAATAAGATTGTTATTTAACATGACATTTCAATTTTAACGAATAAAAAAAAGAGAAAAGTTACATAATTTATGAAAATTTCCCCCCAAAATTTTGCACAATTTTTAAATGAAGTCTTAACAACTTTGGAATAAAAACTATTTTAATTAGTGTTAGTTAATTCACTAAGATAAATGTCATGCCATTCCAAAATATTTGAATTTCGTATCAAATCACATATGGAAAAAGACATTGTTTTTGAAAGTTTTCATTGAATTGAGGTAATTATATAAAAACTATATATTCTCAAATCGATTTCAATGATTAATATTTTTGACTAATATGATATATTTAAATTATAAAGATACATCATTTAAAATTTTAGAGCCATTTACAAGTAACAGTACCCGCTACATTTATAATTCAAAGCTTGTTTACGTTGATATCTTTACTATTAGCTAAAATTGCTTATTCAAGCAATTAATTTAATAGTAATGGTGAAATTTATGAGGGATTTAAATTTTGAATTTCAACAAGGACCTCGAAGTGAATAATATTTAGTTTTTTTGGCAAAAAATCTGACAAAGAATTCCGTCAAAAAATTAAAAAAAATATAGTAGTTTTTGTATTTTCGGCCGAATTTTTTGTAGGTAACCCAACAAAAATTATTTATTTTCCATAGAAATTTGGTTGGAAAATAAAAAATATATATATATATATATTTTAAATTTTCAACAAAAATTTTGCCAAAATATAAAATATATAAAAGACATTTGAAAAAAATATTTGTAGAATAAATCGATGTGATTTTGGCAAATATTCCCTAAAAATTTTGTTCAAAAAATTAAAGTTAACTTAACTTGTTAATGTGCCATTACTATAAAATATATATAGTAAAATATGACAATCATTAACATAAGTTTTGTTATAATCATCACGTATAATCATATATTTGGATAAATTAACATATATAGTAATTAATTACTAATTTTATAATAATAAAACTATTCAATTAAATTTGCGAAAATGTCGAACTAGAATATTTGAATTGGGAGAATCATTTTTGGCATAACCTATTTAATTCGTTAATTATGCTCAATTAAAATAAATAATTTAATAATTTAACCTTAAATTTAATGAAACTAAGGATAAGTAATAAATTAATAAATTGATAATTTTCAAAAACATATGATAAGTAATATATATATATATATATATATATATATATGAACAAAGAATTAAAATGGTATAGTGGCAAGACTTCCTTGTGTATGTTGCAAGTATGGGTTCAAACCCCAACTTATGCAAAAATAAGTTTTCCTAAGCGCATGCCTGTGGTTTGCCATGGTGTAGAATCTAGGTTTGACGATACAATTCTTGGTTGGTGCAACGAGTAAGATAAAAAAAGAAAAAAATATATTTATTTTGACAAAATTTAATTTCATTTAAATAATAAAAAATAGTAATTTTGTAGCAATAAGGTGACCAATTTCAATTTTATTGGCTATGAATATCATATCGTAGTAAAAACCATTTACTACGGCCTTTAACTATAGCAAAAGTATTTGTTACGACCGTATTAACTACGGTGATAAATATGTAGCCAATTCGTAGCCAAAAGCTTTTTGCTATGAATTTTGGCCTTCTACTACAATTTCTTACCATGGTAAAAAACTATTTTTCTTGTAGTGAATATATTACAATCGATTTTAAAAATTGAAAAATGGGCACTTAACAGACATCAACATAGAAAAATAAAACAGTGAAAGAGACCACTTTAACAACAACTAAACGAAATTGAACAAAAATTAGAGAATCTCACCAAAATATAAGACAAACAAGGCAATACGATAGATAAAAGAGGTTACCCATTAGCATCGAACAATGAAACAAAAATTTTTTAGCACCCACCATCATAAAGCATACAAAAAGGCCCATATAAAACACATTTCACTCAAAATAAGGGATTAATACACTAACCGTAATCTGGTGCATTCCGTTCCACACGAATATTGTAGTGATTCTCCCTCAAATAGTACCAGGACATTTTTGAAGAAGATTAGAGAAATTGGAGAGTGGTAAAAGGATGGGGTGTAATGTGTTGTAATAAAACACTACCTTTTTTTATCGCATTCACTACAAGAAAACAGCCTTTTAGCCACGGATTTGGCCACGGATTATGGCCAAAATTCGTGGCCAAATAATAAGGCTACGGATTTGGCCACGGAAAATTTTCGTGGCCAAAACTGGCCACGGATACATGGCCACGGATTATTTATGTTGTTGGCCACGGATAAATCCGTGGCCAATAATAAAAAAAAAATTAAATTTCTTATTTAATTTAAATTAAAATTAAAAAAAAAACTAATATTAAAATTTTATTTTTTTTTTATTTTGTCCGTGGCCATATTTTAAAAAAATAAATAAATAAATAAAATTTTGGCCACGGCTAAATCCGTGGCCACAAAAAATTAAAATTCAAAATTAAAAATATTATTAATGTAAATCCGTGGCCAATAGTAAAAAAATAAAAATTTTTAATATAAATCCGTGGCCATATTTTTAATTTTTTAAATATAAATAAAAATTGGACACAGATAAATCCG
This sequence comes from Petrea volubilis, assembly GCA_026212405.1. NCBI lineage: Eukaryota > Viridiplantae > Streptophyta > Magnoliopsida > Lamiales > Verbenaceae > Petrea > Petrea volubilis. The sequence goes on along the minus strand of CM047881.1, from coordinate 14,900,063 downwards.
TGGCCAATAATAAAAAAAATAAAAATTTTTAATATTGTGGCCACGGATTTATCCGTGGCCATATTTTTAATTTTTTAAATAGAAATAAAAAATGGCCACGGATAAATCCGTGGCCAATATTAAAAAAATTAAAACGTTTTTTCATTGGCCACGGATTTATCCGTGGCCATATTTTTTTTTAAAAATAAATAAAAATATGGCCACGGATAAATCCGTGGCCCAAATTAAAAAAAATTAAAAATATTATTTTTGTTGGCCACGGATTATAGCGACGGAAAAATCCGTCGCTATATTTACATAAATTTTCAATAATTAATTTGTTATAATATACCCCAAAACCTGCAATTATTTTCGAATATTCAAAAAACCAACAAATCTGATTACTAACAAACTGTATATCAATGTAATACTAATAATCCATATAGCAAACTGTATATCAATGTAATACTAATAATCCATATAGCATATATATAATTAATAATTAATATTATTCTATAAGTTTTAGTACATGAAATCATACATAATTATTCATACAATAATGCATATATAAATGTTTTTAAAGATCAACAGTCGGAACATCATCGTCTCCACCATTCTCGTCATCGTCGTCATCGCCTTCATTTTCATCCCTAGCAACAGGAGCAGACGAAGTAGAGCCCTTCTTACACCGCGGAGCTAATCGACGCGTGAGTTTCTTTAGGTTGGCTGCCATTAGGGACACAGTTTTCTGAAGGCCGGAGATCTCTCGACTATGCTTTTCTTCCATCTCGGCCATCTTCTGACTGTGTTTCTCCTCTAACTCGCTCATCTTCTGTGTGAGCTCCTCTGTCTTGGGGTCAACCCAAGTATTTAAGTCGGTCTATGAGCCAGAAGACTCAACTGTCACGGTAGAGGGTCCACCGGCAACCCCATACCAACGACCCTTCTTTGGACCTCCGACTGTCTGCTTCCAAATCTAAAACGTATACATATTTTTAATAAAGTATATATATAAATATATATATACTTTAATAACTACATATATCTAATAAATACACTTTTGAATGTTACCTCCAACTTGTCGGGCTGCTGAATAGGTCCCCCCTGTGAATTTTTGACGGCTCGAGAACAAGCTTCGTTATAATTTGCTCTGAAGCTCTCCTGCAAAAATAACATACATAATTATTATAAAAGCATTTTTTAAAATAATAGGTGACGATAAAAATTATTATAAAACTACCATAGTAGCCCTTGCTCGGTCATCGATATAATGCTCAGTTCCATCATCGGCAAGTGTACAATGGAGGCTCACAAATGTTTCGTCTACTGAAGGTCGATGTCCATATTTCTCGGTCTGCAATAAATATGGAGTAAAATATAATGACAGTATTCGGATAAAATCGTAAAAATCAACACTACTTCAATTAACTAAATAAATTACAAGGAAAAGTAATGACTTACCAAATGATCTTGCCACCTTAGATGAGATCTGGCTCCTCCCTTATGGCCAGGAAATCCCCTTCCGTCACATGTCGATGCTCGGTTTGCCCTGTTCTGCTCCCGTATTCTCTGAAAATCTAGGCTGTCCCATATGGCCCGTAAAGCATCCCAAGATTTCTCACCTATCCAATTGGGCCTACGGTTGTCCCTACGAGCTTTAGCCAATCTATTTTTTAGAATTTCCGAACCCTTATGCTCGAAGTTCTTCCAAATTCGGCTCGAATGATCAGGCCGCCAAAAGAATTTTGTCTAACAAAAAAACAAATAAAAAGAATCATATACGAACAAATTATACTAATAGCTTTCATTTAAGTTAAGTAAATAGACATACCTTAAACTGGGCAAACCACATCTGACGAACATCTAGGGGGATATTTTTCCAAGTAGGCCACGGTCGCTTGAAACCATTCTCAAGTATCCGCCCGATCTCCTCGACACATTTCTCCTCGAGATCAAACCTATTGTACAAGTTAAAAAAATAATATTATACACTGTAATGCACATAAAATATATAGAATATATATCTATTTTTTGATAAGAAGCAAACTTATATAAATCAATTTACTTACTCTTTTCCTCGTGGCATTATTAGACGCTGCTGGCCACCGTTATCACTGTTTTGAGACATATCGGTGGATCGACCTTCATTCATCGGCGTTGATGGGGCGGACCCTAAGGCAGGGGATGGAGGATCTGATCTCGAACTACCTAAACGGATGTTGAGATTGGTCGGTGGAGGCATATGCCGATTAGACCCTGAGTTTGATACTTTCTCCTTGCCTTTTTTCGATCTCCCGGCCATCTGTTTCAAAAGTCTCAACAAATTATCAACAAAATTAATAAATTGTTAACAAACTGCACAACAATAGATCACATATCAATTATGAATAAATACAAAATAATAATTCACAATATCAACTATATAATGCTTTTCACTGAAGAATTCATGACAATACCTCGAAACCATCAACTACGTGAAACGTTAAAATAAAAACCCTATTCATCATCTTCATTCTCTTCATCTTCATCTTCATCATCATCGTCGTATTCAATCGCATCATCTCCTTCATCGTCATCATCATCAAGTTCATCATCAAATTCATCCTCCTCGTCATCGTCACACTCGTTCGCTTCCTCTCGTATCCTATCATCTTCAAGTTCATTATGAAATGCATTATTGTCAAATATCACCTCTTCTAGTGGACTATCAGCATCTACCAAAACACCCGTGGGTTCATTATCGATCACAGAATTCACAACGGGTGAAGATTCTTGCAACAAATCATCAGTAACAATTTGTCGATTGGCTACTCTACTTCGTGGTCTGATTTTAATTACAAAACGCCAATTCAATTTATCCCTCCTTGTGCCGGGATACGGTACATAATATACTTGAGATGCATGTTGTGCAATGATGAATGGATCATCTTTTGGGTATCTCTCATTAATTTTGATCTCTACAATGCCATATTGCGGGTGTATCTTCATACCCCTCTTAGAAACAGTGTCGAACCAATGACATTTGAATAAGACAACCTTTTTTTCAGGTACACCGGGATATTCTAACTGAATCACTTCTTTGAGTATGCCATAGAAATCTATAGTCCCGTCGCCCCGAACACAAACACCAGCATTGTAAGTGTTCATACGTTGTGTGTTCTCATCTATATGAAAGGCATATCCATTCACAGTGTACCATTGCCATGTCTTAACCTTACGATTTGGACCCCATGCCAAATCACGTAAATTTTGATTAGCGATATTATTTGTGGGATCATGAACCTACACAAATAATTACACTGTCATAATATTTATAGCAAACCAGTATATATACATTTTTGAAAAACAGTACTTACATATTGTTCAAACCATTCTACAAAATTCGTCTCCACCGACTCCTCAACTTCTTGGTCAGTTAAATTTGGCCAATGGTAGTGAACTGACAACCTATACATTCTATATATTGAAATAGTTATATTAAGAGTTAGAATTTAATAAAAATATTAACAATTTAATTGGGACGTTTTTTAAATACTTACTCGATGATAGGTACGACCTCGTCGCAATTAATAAGAACGTGTAAGGGGGACTTTCTGAACTCATCATCACTCAAAAATCGCTCGACGCATTTACCACCGGGCTTACCAGCTTGATTGCAGACTGACAATGTGTAAGGTATCTCTTCAGCACTTCCATCATTCTCATTACGCCTAACTCTTGTACTCCTCTTCCATCATTCTCATTACGCCTAACTCTTGTACTCCTCGACTGAATGTGGCTTTCAAAATAATACGATGTAAAGTATGATGATTCTTGATTTAAGTACGCCTCACATATTGAGCCCTCCACCCTTGCGCGATTTTTCACCATACCTTTCAAATCATGTAGGAACCTGTAATCGTATTTTGTACGATTAAGTTACAAATTCATTTGGGATCTCCAAAAAGAAAATTTAAATTAAGGTTGGCAAATCTTTAAATAAAAATTATACCTCTCGAATGGATACATCCACCTATATTGAACAGGTCCACACATTGCCGCTTCAAACGGCAAGTGTATCGCCAAGTGTTCCATGGAATCAAAAAATGCTGGAGGAAAAATGCGTTCCAATTTGCATAAAATCGAAGGGATATTCCTATCCAATTGCGACAAACTTTCCTCGCGAAGCTCTGTGCAACACAAATCTCTGAAGAACTGACTTATTTCAGTTAGGGGCTTCCAAACATTTTGTGGGAGTGCGCAAAACGCTATTGGGAGTAAACGTTGCATGAACACATGACAATAATGACTCTTCATACCGTACAACTTGAGCCTTGAATGATCAACACAAGCTCCCAAATTCGATGCATAACCATCAGGCATCTTCAAAGCTTGAACAAATGTGCATAAATCGCGTCTTTGTTCGGTGGTCAAGGTGTAACTAGCTTTTGGTTTTAGCACCTTACCATTAACCATCATTTGTAAATGCAACTCAGGCCGCCTGCAATACTCAACTAAATCCAATCTTGCCTTCTCATTATCCTTTGTCTTGTCTTTAACATCCATGACAGTGTTGAGTATGTTGTCGAAATTTTTTTTTTCGATGTGCATTACATCCAAATTATGGCGAACCACATTGTCTTTCCAATACGGCAACTCCCAAAAAATGCTTTGTTTGGTCCAATGATGACGTACGCCATATCCTTGCAATTTTGGATGCTTGACTGGCATATCGGTAACTTTCGGCAATCCACGCACTTCTTCCCACGTCTGATCGCCTGTTATTACTGTGGGAGGGTCTGATCGTTCACGTCGTCCTTTGAAAAATGCATCTTTATTTTGCCTAAATGGATGATTGTCAGGCAAAAACTGACGATGACAATCGAACCAACATATCTTCCCACCATTTTTTAGTCTGAATGCCTTTGTTTGCAGCTTACATACAGGACAAGCCAATCGACCCGATGTCATCCATCCAGACAACATCCCATAAGCGGGAAAGTCATTGACAGTCCACATCAATGCGGCCCGTAACTGAAAATTCTGCCTTTTGGAAATGTCATAAGTTTCAACTCCTTCTAACCACAGAATTTTCAGCTCCTCGATTAGAGGTTGCAAGTAAACATCAATCCTTTCTTTTGGGTTACGTGGCCCTGGAATCAAGCATGTCAAAAACATATATGGTGTAGTCATACACAATTCTGGCGGCAAGTTGTATGGAGTAACAATCACAGGCCAACACGAGTATTGCATCGACGAAGTATGATTAAATGGATTAAAACCATCGGCACATAATCCTAGCCTAATGTTTCGTGGTTCATCAACAAATTCAGAATATTTTTCATTGAAAAGCTTCCACGCTAGACCATCAGATGGATGACAAATAACATCAGGCTCTCCTCTGTGCTCATGATGCCACCTCATTTGATCAGCTGATTTTGTAGAAGCATACAACCTTTTCAATCTTGGAATAAGAGGCATGTAGTGCATCCTTTTATAAGGAACACGATTCCTACTACCACTTTTAGATGGTTTAAATCTTGGATGACTACAAAACTTACATTCCTCTAAACAGTTATCTTCATTGTAATACAACATACACCCCTCGACGCAATAATCAATCTTCACCGATATTAAACCTAACTTTTTAACTATTTTTTTTGCTTCGTAATAGTTGTTAGGAACATGATTATCCGACGGATTAGACGACTTCACAAGTTTTGCCATTCGATCAAAACAACCCTGAGATAAATTATAGTCGGATTTTAATGACATCATTTGAAGAGCCATTGATAACTCCGTCTGATTGTCACAACCTGGCCACAATGGTCGATTCGTAGCCTCTAATATGTCATAAAACTGTTGGGCTTGCACATTAGGATATTGATCATTGTTTCGTGGGTTCTCAGTATCGTGACCACCTTCGACATTAGAATCAGGTCGATAATGATGGTGTGATGCATTCACACCCATTGCATCATATACCAAATTCTCGTAATTATTGAGTCCATACGAAAACTTAGTCGGATTCGAAGGACTAGCACCACCGACATCCATATGTTGGCATTATGGAGTTAACTCGCCATGTGAAGTCCAATACCAATACTCAGGTTGAAACCCAAATTTCATCAAATCGCAACGCACATTACTAGTATCCTTATACTTTCTATTTGTACACTTTGAACATGGACACCTAATGAGGCCTTTATCAGCTATATATTGCGGTTGTGTAGTTGCAAACTGAATAAACTGATTAAGGCCATTCATAAATTGTTTGGTGTAATTTTTCCGATCAATTGTTAATCTATTATACATCCAACATCGAATTTCACGTATATCTATATTCTGTAAACAAAGAACGAAGGTAAATTAACATCACTGTTAGACTTCACATCTCAACAGATTATGTTAGTCAATTAATATTTATTCAGCATGCTTCATAATCCACAATACCTAACTACTTATTTCTCATTAATTTATTCCAAATATTGTTCGACATTATTACTATCAAACACATGTTTTCACTATTTAACCCTACAAAAACAACAAAATTCAACCCAAAATAAATTTTTAATAATAATTCAAACACACACATTCATAACAATCCCGAATCCAATCTAACGTGTTCAAAACAATCCATAGCCCAAATTCGTTCAAAACAATCCATAATCCCAACATATTCACAACGATCAATTGAATAAACTTATTCATAACAATCCAAACAAACATATTCATAGCAATCCATAATCCAATCCACGTGTTCAAAACAATCCATAATCCCAAATACGTTCTAAACAATCCATAATCCCAACCTATTCACTACAATCAATTGAATTAACTTAATTATAACAAAGAATAATCCAAACAAACTTCGACATAACAAAGAATAATTCAAACAAATTTCGACATAACAATTCATAATCCAAATAACTTTATTCATAACAATTCATTAATAAAATCATAATAATTCATACCTTGCTTAACTTTGACCACCTCAAATTACGTTTATGATATCAACCTACAAAAAATCTCACAACAACAAAACAACAAATAAAATTAAAATTACAACTCAACAAAAAAAAATTACAAGCAAAAAAATAACAAACGTGGGGGGAGGGGGCTGGGGACGGGGGGAGGGGCTGCTGGGGGCGGGTGGGGGTGGGGGTGGGGGGGCTGCTGGAGGCGGGGGGAGGGGTTGCTGGGGGCTGGGGGGGCTGCTGGGGGTGGGGGGACGGGCGGCTGGGGGTGGGGTGCTGCGGGAGGTGGGGGAACGGGCGGCTGCGGGTCCGGGGGGGAGGGGGGGTCGCGAACGAGGGGAGGGGGGAAGGAGGAGGGGGCGCGTGCTGGGGTAAGGGGGAGCAGCGGGGGGCGGCGCCAGGGGGGGGAAAGACGGGCGTACCTGGGGGGGTGGGTTTTTAGATCTGAAAATGGTGGGGAGAAAAATGGCTAAGTGTTCATTATATATGAACACTTAGCCACGGATTTATCCGTGGCCCCCCTATTTTTTAAAAAAAATAATTTTTATTTATTGGCCACGGATTTATCCGTGGCCCCCCTCATTTTTTCAAAAAAAATATTTTTTATTTTTCGGCCACGGATAAATCCGTGGCCATGTCCCGCTTTTTCAAAAAAAATTTGAAAATAATACTTGGCCACAGATAAATCCGTGGCCAAGAGTCAAAATAGAGAGTTGACTTTTTTTCGAATCGCGCGTTTTCGTGAATTAGGTTATACGAAACCGTACGATTGCCGCAATACAACTAAAGAACTAATCAATCTGCTCTAAAGTCCATTTTATTGGTGATTCCTACGCGAGCTAATTGACGGTAGCGCGCATTGACAACGGAGTACGAAGTCATTCGTATATATCACTGAAAGAGAAAAACGTGTTCTCGGAGATCAAACTGCAAGTGTCAACGCATAACAAGGCAGAATACAAGATCCGCAACGATAATATGATGATTTTGAAATGGCTCAAACGTTTTAATGCCCCGTAATGCCGGGCCGCTCGATTTAAGCGAGATGCTTACAATTTAAAAAAAAAAAAAATTGGAATTATATGGCCACGGATTTATCCGTGGCCACCATCTTTTTTTTTAAAAAAAAATATTTTTTATTTTTTGGCCACGGACAACGCGAAAAAGAAAATATATAAATAAATTTATTTATTGCCCACGGATAAATCCGTGGCCATGTCCCGCTTTTTCAAAAAAAAATTGAAAATAATACATGGCCACGGATAAATCCGTGGCCAAGAGTCAAAATACAGAGTTGACTTTTTTTCGAATCGTGCGTTTTCGTTAATTAGGTTATACGAAACCGTACGATTGCCGCAATACAACAAAAGAACTAATCAATCTGCTCTAAAGTCCATTTTATTAGTGATTCCTACGCGAGCTAATTGACGTTAGCGCGCATTCACAACGGAGTACGAAGTCATTCGTATATATAACTGAAAGAGAAAAACGTGTTCTCGTTGATCAAACTGCAAGTATAAACGCATAACAAGGCAGAATACGAGATCCGCAACGATAATGTGATGATTTTGAAATGGCTCAAACGTTTTAATGCCCCGTAATGCCGGGCCGCTCGATTTAATCGAGACGCTTAAAATTTAAAAAAAAAAAAAAATTGGAATTATATGGGCACGGATTTATCCGTGGCCACCATCTTTTTTTTTAAAAAAAATATTTTTTATTTTTTGGCCACGGATAAATCCGTGGCCATGTCCTGCTTTTTCAAAAAAAATTTCAAAATAATACTTGGCCACGGATAAAACCGAGGCCAAGAGTCAAAATACAGAGTTGTCTTTTTCCCGACTCGTGCGTTTTCGTTAATGAAGTTATACGAAACCGTACGATTGCCGCAGTACAACTAAAGAACTAATCAATCTGCTCTAAAGTCCATTTTATTAGTGATTCCTACGCGAGCTAATTGACGTTAGCGCATTCACAACGGAGTACGAAGTCATTCGTATATATCACTGAAAGAGAAAAACGTGTTCTCGTTGATCAAACTGCAAGTGTAAACGCATAACAAGGCAGAATACAAGATCCATAACGATAATGTGATGATTTTGAAATGGCTCAAACGTTTTAATGCCCCGTAATGCCGGGCCGCTCGATTTAAGCGAGACGCTTAAAATTTAAAAAAAAAAAAAAATTGGAATTATATGGCCACGGATTTATCTGTGGCCACCATCTATTTTTTTTTTAAAAAAATATTTTTTATTTTTTGGCCACGGATTCAACTCGAAAAAGAAAATATATAAATAAATTTATTTATTGGCCACGGATAAATACGTGGCGAAGAGTCAAAATACAGAGTTGACTTTTTCCCGAATCGTGCATTGTCGTTAATTAGGTTATACGAAACCGTACGATTGCCGCAATACAACTAAAGAACTAATCAATCTGCTTAAAGTTCATTTTATTAGTGATTCCTACGCGAGCTAATTGACGTTAGCGCGCATTCACAACTGAGTACGAAGTCATTCGTATATATCACTGAAAGAGAAAAACGTGTTCTCGTTGATCAAACTGCAAGTGTAAACGCATAACAAGGCAGAATACAAGATCCGTAACGATAATGTGATGATTTTGAAATGGCTCAAACGTTTTAATGCCCCGTAATGCCGGGCCGCTCGATTTAACCGAGACGCTTAAAATTTAAAAAAAAAATAAAATTTGAATTATATGGGCACGGATTTATCCATGGCCACCATCTTTTTTTTAAAAAAAATATTTTTTATTTTTTGGCCACGGATAAATCCGTGGCCATGTCCTGCTTTTTCAAAAAAAATTTCAAAATAATACTTGGCCACGGATAAAACCGAGGCCAAGAGTCAAAATACAGAGTTGTCTTTTTCCCGACTCGTGCGTTTTCGTTAATGAAGTTATACGAAACCGTACGATTGCCGCAGTACAACTAAAGAACTAATCAATCTGCTCTAAAGTCCATTTTATTAGTGATTCCTATGCGAGCTAATTGACGTTAGCGCATTCACAACGGAGTACGAAGTCATTCGTATATATCACTGAAAGAGAAAAACGTGTTCTCGTTGATCAAACTGCAAGTGTAAACGCATAACAAGGCAGAATACAAGATCCATAACGATAATGTGATGATTTTGAAATGGCTCAAACGTTTTAATGCCCCGTAATGCCGGGCCGCTCGATTTAAGCGAGACGCTTAAAATTTAAAAAAAAAAAAAAATTGGAATTATATGGCCACGGATTTATCCGTGGCCACCATCTATTTTTTTTTAACAAAATATTTTTTATTTTTTGGCCACGGATTCAACTCGAAAAAAAAATATATATAAATAAATTTATTTATTGGCCACGGATAAATCCGTGGCGAAGAGTCAAAATACAGAGTTGACTTTTTCCCGAATCGTGCATTGTCGTTAATTAGGTTATACGAAACCGTACGATTGCCGCAATACAACTAAAGAACTAATCAATCTGCTATAAAGTTCATTTTATTAGTGATTCCTACGCGAGCTAATTGACGTTAGCGCGCATTCACAACTGAGTACGAAGTCATTCGTATATATCACTTAAAGAGAAAAACGTGTTCTCGTTGATCAAACTGCAAGTGTAAACGCATAACAAGGCAGAATACAAGATCCGTAACGATAATGTGATGATTTTGAAATGGCTCAAACGTTTTAATGCCCCGTAATGCCGGGCCGCTCGATTTAAGCGAGACGCTTAAAATTAAAAAAAAAAAAAATTGGAATTATATGGCCACGGATTTATCCGTGGCCACCATCTTTTTTTTTTTAAAAAAATATTTTTTATTTTTTGTCCGTGGCCAACTCGAAAAAAAAAATATAAATAAATTTATTTATTGGCCACGGATTTATCCGTGGCCATGTCCCGCTTTTTCAAAAAAAATTGGAAAATAATACTTGGCCACGGATAAATCCGTAGCCAAGAGTCAAAATACAGAGTTGACTTTTTCCCGAATCGTGCGTTTTCATTAATTAGGTCATACGAAACCGTAGGATTGCCGCAATACAACTAAAGAACTAATCAATCTGCTCTAAAGTCCATTTTAGTAGTGATTCCCGCGCGAGTTAATTGACGTTAGCGCGCATTCACAACGGAGTACGAAGTCATTCGTATATATCACTGAAAGAAAAAAAATGTGTTCTCGTTGATCAAACTGCAAGTGTAAATGCATAACAAGGCAGAATACAAGATGCGTAACGATAATGTGATGATTTTGAAATGGCTAAAACGTTTTAATGCCCCGTAATGCCGGGCCGCTCGATTTAAGCGAGACGCTTAAAATTTAAAAAAAAAAAAAATGGAATTATGTGGCCACGGATTTATCCGTGGCCACCATCTTTTTTTTAAAAAAAAATATTTTTTATTTTTTGGCCACGGATTTAAAAAAAATATATAAATAAATTTATTTATTGGCCACGGATAAATCCGTGGCCATGTCCCGCTTTTTCAAAAAAAATTTGAAAATAATACTTGGCCACGGATAAATCCGGGGCCAAGAATCAAAATACAGAGTTGTCTTTTTCCCGAATCGTGCGTTTTCGTTAATTAGGTTATACGAAACCGTACGATTGACGCAATACAACTAAAGAACTAATCAATTTGCTCTAAAGTCCATTTTATTAGTGATTCCTATGCGAGCTAATTGACGTTAGCGCGCATTCACAACGGAGTACGAAGTCATTCGTATATATCACTGAAAGAGAAAAACGTGTTCTCGTTGATCAAACTGCAAGTGTAAACGCATAACAAGGCAGAATTCAAGATCCGTAACGATAATGTGATGATTTTGAAAAGGCTCAAACGTTTTAATGCCCCGTAATGCCGGACCGCTCGATTTAAGCGAGACGCTTAAAATTTAAAAAAAAAAAATGGAATTATATTGCCACGGATTTATCCGTGGCCATCAAAATAGAGAGTTGACTTTTCCCGAATCGTGCATTGTCGTTAATTAGGTTATACAAAACCGTACGATTGCCGCAATACAACTAAAGAACTAATCAATCTGCTCTAAAGTCCATTTTATTGGTGATTCCTACGCGAGCTAATTGACGTTAGCGCGTATTGACACCGGAGTACGAAGTCATTCGTATATCACTGAAAGAGAAAAATGTGTTCTCGTTGATCAAACTGCAAGTGTCAACGCATAACAAGGCAGAATACAAGACTCGTGACGATAATGTGATGATTTTGAAATCGTTCAAACGTTTTAATGCCCCGTAATGCCAGGCCGCTCGATTTAAGCGAGACGCTTAAAAAAAATTTTTAAAAAAAAATTGGAATTATATGGCCACGGATTTATCCGTGGCCACCCTCTTTTTTTAAAAACAAAAGTTTTTTCTTTTTTGGCCACGGATTGCGAAAAAAAAATATATAAATAAATTTATTTATTGACCACGGATAAATCCGTTGCCATATATCGCTTTTTATTTCCAAAAAAAGAAAAATATTTTTATTTCTTGGCCACGGATTTATCCGTGGCCAAGTCCAACTTTTTTTAAAAAAAAATTTATTTTATTACTCGAGAAAAATATTTATATTTTTTTTTAAAAAAAAATTATATGGCCACGGATAATTCCGTGGCCAATTTCCATAAAAAAGAAAAATAATTTTATTTCTTGGCCACGAATTTATCCGTGGCTAAGTTCAATTTTTTTTCAAAAAAAAAAGTGTTTTATTACTGGGGAAAAACATTTATGTTTTTTTTAAAAAAAAGTTTATTTAGCCACGGATAAATCCATGGCCAATTTGCATAAAAAAATAAAAATTTTATTTCTTGGCCACGGATAAATCCGTGGCCAAGTCCAATTTTTTTTTTAAAAAAAAAATTATTTTATTACTGGAGAAAAATATTTATATTTTTTTTAAAAAAAATTTATAGGGCCACGGATAATTCCGTGGCCAATTTGTGTGAAAAAAAAATTTATAATTTTATTTCTAGGCCACGGATTTTTCCGCGGCCAAATTCAATTTTTTTTTAAAAATTTATTTTATTATTGGGGAAAAACATTTATGTTTTTTTTTTTATAAATTATTTGGCCTCGGATTTTTGTCTGTTTAGCCACCGAAAAATCCATGGCCATATTTTTTCATTTTTTTCCTAAATCCGTGGCCTTTTCCGTAGCTACTGGCAACCGATTGTGTCCGTGGTTAAAAATCCGTGGCTAAATCGCTGTTTTCTAGTAGTGATTCCTTTGTTTTCAAACCTATGTTATGTTACCGTAAAATATGTGTGCAGTGTGTGTGTGTGTGAAAAATGTATGTGCAGTGTGTGTGTGTGTGAAAAATGGGTATGTAGTGTGTGTGTGTGAAAAATGGGTGTGCAATGTGATTACCCATTGGGTATCATTACCTAATGGCTTGGAACGGGTAAGGCCCTACCCTAACATATTCATTTTTTGTAGATTTTAAAATTTTGGAATACGGATAGGGTATGGATAGAAAATAGATGGGTACGGGTAGGGTTTGATAGGCCTAATCTTACGTGATTGATTAAGTTTGATTGAAGGAATGAAATATCGAAAACCTCATTTACACAAGTCATGCATGGGTCACATGCCTACATTAGAATGAAATATTTTGCTAGATTCTTTCAAAAATTTGAAATAGCCCTATGAGTGCACATTTTAATTAGGTTAGGTACCAAGTCTACAAATCGCTCCAAAAATTAGGGTGCTTAACGTAATTAACTCAAAGGCTTTTCACACATAAATTAATATAGATAAAGAAAAGAAATAATAAAATATAAATTAAAAGTTCATGTTGGATGTTGAAAGGCAATTTGGTCCGCAAATAAAATAAAGTTGGATGATTTGGGTCTTTTTAAGATGAAAAGTTGGTACTTGGTACTGGTTGAAAATTAATTTTATGAATTTTTCAACACGTATAGTTATTTTAAGTAACTTCGAGCAATTGTCATCTCTCTATTTTTTTTTTTACGTAAAATCGGTAAATATTATTGGAAAAAGAATCATGACATGGACTCAGCCATGCAAATATCCAAGTCAAACAAAGGAACATTAACAGAATTGCCATATTTATTCAGTGCCCTTCTAGCCAGCACATGTTCTGCTTGATTACCAGACCTTCTAACAAAATGAAATGATTGAAAAAATAAAGCTCTTCGCTTGATGGTATCTACAAGAGCACCAGCTGAGAAGAGGTCCGCAAGACTGGATCTGAGTGTGTAGACAGCTGACAGACAATCAGTCTCAACTATGATTGATTGCCATCCTTGCTCCCTAGCCATCTCCATTGCATCTTTGATCGCAATGAGTTCAATCTCCTCTGGTTCAAAACATCCACCACTGCGGTACGAGCACCAACTTAAACATTTACCTGCCGAGTCCTGAGCAAGGATCCCGATTCCAAATGCACCTTTGCTAGCAAAGAGTGCCCCATCGCAGTTGATTTTCACGACACCAGCTGGAGATTTGGACCATCTGGGAACTGAAGGTGCAAGTGATTCAGAAACAGGTTGCAGTAAAGTATCGGCCACCATTGCAGCAAATCGGCGAGCTTTCTCCACAACCTCGAGCGGGGACAAACACGAGCCCTCACTCCACTTACGACTGCGATTGCACCAGATAACCCATAAGATAGTCAGAACAGTACCAAAATCCTCGGGTGTCATCGCAGCCGCCAAATGCTCAACCCAGTCCAGTTTGGACCCCTCCCAATACGATATAAGTTGCCATGGCAAAGTGGAGCAAGCCCATACCTGCCTCGAGAAAGTACAAGCAAATAACGCATGCTTGAGATCCTCCTCTTCGTCACCACAGAGGGGGCACCCCCCAACATTCTCTATTCTCCTTTTTCGCAAGCTCATCATGGTTGGTAAGATGTTCTTGTAGAATCGCCACATAAAAACTCTGATTTTTGGGATGGATTGTGCTTTCCAAATAATTTGCCAAATACGATAGCTGCCCGAGGTCGACGATGATGGTAGGTGACGTGTATCCAAATCTTGAGCCAGATGATAGGCACTCGGTACTGAAAATCTTCCATTCTTGGCCAAGTGCCAAATCAACACATCCGGGGATATCCTGTCTCCCAATGGAATTCGGAGGATCAGCTCAACATCGTCCGGGTGGAAAATGTCCCGTATCAAAGCAACATTCCATTGACCATCACCCTCCCGAATGAGGTCCTTGACTCGCCTAACATGTTGCTCTCTAGAGTAATCCCTTCTTGGCCAAAAGTCAGGGGGTCGTGGAAGCCAGCCATCAATCCATATTTGGATATTCTCCCCATTCCCAACTCGCCATCTAGCTCCCGTCCGGAGGAGTGGCTGGGCTAACAATAAACTCTGCCATGTGAATGAGATGGTTTTAGGTGCTATAGTCCCAAAGAAGTCACCATCAAGAAAGTATAGACTACGTAAAATCCATGCTAGCAGGCTCTCTGGACTAGTCAGAATTCTCCATCCCTGTCTATCCAAAATCGCTAAGTTAAAGGAATGGAGATTGCGGAAGCCCAGTCCACCGTCTTTTTTCCCCACACAAAGCTTAGTCCATGCTAACGCATGCGTTCGCCTAGATAATCTGTTATCCCACTAGAATCGCGCTTGAACACTTTCAATTTCCCAAAGAACTCCCAGTGGTAAGCAAAAACACACCATCTCATACATTGGAATAGACTGTAGAACTGCCTTGATAAGTACTTGTTTGCCTGCTATTAAAACGAATCTCTCCGACCACCCTAGAACATGTGCCCAAATTTGCTCCCGAATGTAGGAAAAAACTGCACGCTTTGAACGGCTTACAATAGAAGGCAAACCAAGATAATACTCGTGGCTTTGTATAATTGGGACTCCCAGTCCCCTGGCCGCCTCTGACAGCGACTCTGGAACATTCGCACTAAAGACGATGGCTGATTTTTGACGATTCATAACCTGACTAGAAACTCGAGCATACCTTTGTAGCACATTATCAATTCGATTCATTGCCTCGATCGTGGCTTTACAATAGATCAATGTGTCATCTGCAAAAAGTAAATGAGTGATACCAAGAGCCCCGAGGGCAATAGTCACACCAGTAATGTTTCCCCTGTATTCCTCGTCCTGTAAAAGATAGCTTAAGACCTCGACACATAACAAGAACAAATACAGGGATAAAGGATCCCCCTGACGAATACCTCTTTCCGGCTCCACAAACCTAAATTGTTCACCATTCAAAAGGAACGCATATGATACAGTTGAAACACAGAGCATGATTAAACTAACAAAGCTAGGATGGAAGCCCATTTTAAGTAGCAATTTTTCAAGGAATAGCCACTCTACCCGATCGTAAGCCTTGCTCATGTCTAACTTTAGAGATAAATACCCATTTCTACCCCGACGCTTATTTTTCATGAAATGGTTCATTTCGAACGCCACCAAAACATTATCTGAAATAAGTTGTCCTAGAACAAAAGTAGAATGGACAAGGCTAATAATGGTATCTAGTAGTGGTTTAAGTCTGTTCGCGATAGTTTTCGTAGCAATTTTAAACACTACGTTACACAGACATATGGGACGGAACTGAGTGATTGACTCCGGATTACTACACTTTTTGGGATCAAGACACCGTGAGTAAAGTTCATTTTCTTGTAAAATACATGCTCATTTAGGAAGGCTATTACACATGAAGTAACAGCTTTACCCACAATATTCCAAAATTGCAAATAAAAATAGGGGTGCATGTTGTCGGGACCTGGGGATTTAAGAGGATACATTTGATCAAGGGAGTTTTTTACTTCTTCGGATGTGTATGGCACCAATAGCACCCGGTTTGCTTCATCATTCACTCGGACTGGACTGGATCCCTATCCCATAATAGTGCTCCATCTCCTGCCCCACACTCTGGATGTGCGACACGTGTAAGTCTTCAAGATTTACGCGTGTCGCACATCCAGAGTGTGGAGTAGGAGATGAAACACTATTATGGGGTAGGGTATTCGGTCCGGCACTATACACCCTAAAAATGACCACATTTTGACACTTTGCACATTATATATTAAGTTTCACACTTTACACCTTTAAATTGGAATCAAATTGGCACATTTCGTCATATTGTTTTTTTATGGCTTGAAACTTTAAGAAGGATTTAAACATCAAGAATGAAGCTTGTAATTTTAATCAATTCAATTTTTTTGATAAAGAATAATTTCTTCAATTTTAAGAGAGAGAAATTAAAATAAGTACAAATTTGGTTTTCAATGTTGAATGAGTAAATAACTTTTTTGGGTTTATGATTAATTAAATCAATAATTTCTTTGGGTTATTTTTAAAATTTCTGAAGAATATATATAGTTTTTAATCTAGCTACATCGACATTCGACACTTTTGGTTGTTAAAATATTCAGTGTTCTTACACATTGCCAAATCTTTTCGTAAGTTAATTGACATATTATTATCGACAAGCTGGCACAAATTCGAACTTTTTAGTTTTCATATAAAAAATGTAAAACATACAACAAATGGTAACAATCAACCAATTTGAAATCGATGAGTGCTTACATAATGTAATTAGTAAATATAGTATTAGAAAAAAACAATATTCACTAAATAGATGCAAACCAATAAAGAGGGTCCTGAAGCCAAAGAGCTTACTTTTACTGATTTTCCAACAAAATATATTTTCCATGACAAATGTTGGCAAGTGTATAGGCAGGATCTACTACACACATCCATCATTAAGGGAAAAAATTTCTTTTCGCGTGCTTTTTAATATCTTAAAAGGTACTCTGTATTACGAGGATATTAAAACTGTACGTAATGCTATAATTTATCGTACATCAGAAAGAGCTCGAATGCATTAGGGTTATTGGAAAATTGTGAAGAATGGCATCAATTCATGATGCGGCACAATGACAATCATGGTTTGCCATCGGGCCGAGATATTGGCTGGAATGGCCACTTTGGAAGTGAAGCGGCAGTGGTCGTTCCATCGCGACGGAGGGGAATAAGAAGTTGGGTGTGATTAACATCTGTACTCCAACTTAAAAGGGAATAAGAAGAGTATATATATGTAAATATGTTTTAGTTAGAAAACATATGCTAAGCATGATTTTAGGGAGATTGATTTGTATTGGTTTTTTCTTTTCTTTTTAACGTTGTAATTGTACAAATATTGCCATTTTTAATTGAATGAAATATCATATTATTCTTTCCCAAATTACAATACTTAGAATCAATCACACCACTAGAAAATAAGGATTGGGCCACGGAGCTGGCCACGGAAAAATTCCATGGCCAATTTTGGTGTTGCTAAAATTGGTCACGGATTTGGGCCATGGATTTTTTCCAATTTGCTCACGAATTTAACCGTGGCCAAACTTTTTTATTTTTTCAAAATTTAAATCCATGGCTAAAAATAAATATTTAAAAAAATAAAAAGAAGCTAATCGTGGTTTAATTCGAGGCCAAAAATAAATATTTAATAATAATAATAATAACCTAGCCATGGATTAATCCATGGCTGAAAATAATTTTTTTTTAAAAAAAATAATAAATCTAGCCACGGATAAATCCGTGGCCAAAAGTAAATAATTTTTAAAAAAATGGATCAATATAGCCATGGATTTATCCGTGGCCAAAATTTTTTTTTTAAAAAAAATAATAAATATAGCCACAGATAAATCCGTAGCCAAAAATATTTTTTTTTTAAAAAAAATTAAATTAGCGACGAAAAAATCTGTCACTAATGTAAGAATTTTTTTTCATAATTAACTTTATTTTAATACACCCCAAAGCTGCAATTTTTTTTTCAAAAATCAAAATACCAACAAAGTACATATCAATTTAATATTAATAATCCATATGGCACATTCTATCATATATATATAATTAATAATTAATATTATTCTAATAGTTTAATTCAACATTTCATACAAAACAATTTATACAACAATACATATTTAACAAATGTTTTTAAAAGTCAAATGTAGGAATATCATCGTCTCCATTATACTCATCATCATTATCATCGTCATCGTCGTCATCGTCGCCTTCATTTTCATCCCGAGCAACAGGAGCAGACAAAGTAGAGCCCTTCACACGCCACGGAGCTAATCGACGCGCGAGTTTTTTGAGGTTGGCTTCCATTAGAGGCACGATCTTCTGAAGGCCGGAGATCTCTCGATTATACTTTTCTTCCATCTCGGCCATCTTCTGATTGTGCTTCTCGTCTAAATCGCTAATCTTTTGTGTGAGCTCCTCTGTCTTGGGGTCAACCCAAGTATTCAAGTCAGTCCATCAGCCAGAAGATTCAACTGTCACGATAGAGGGTCTACAGGCAACCCCATACTACCGACCCTTCTTTGGACCGCCGACTGTCTGCTTCTAAATCTAAAACGTACATATTCTTTAATAAAGTATATATATAATTTTTAATAAGTATATATATCTAACAAATACTCCTTGTGCAACTTGTCGGCCTGCTAAATAGGCTCTCCTTGTGCATTCTCGGCAGCTCGAGAACAAGCTTCGTCATAATTAGCTTTGAAGCTCTCCCGCAAAAAAAAAAAACATACATAATTGTTATAAAAGTGTTTTTGGTAATAATATGTGATGATAAATAAAAATAGAAAACTACCAGAGTAGTCTTTGCTCACTCATCGACATAATGCTCGGTTCCATCCTTGTCTCTTGAATAGTGGAGAGCCTCAAATATTTCATCTACCGAAAGTCGATGTCCATATTTTTCCATCTGCAATAAAAATGAAGCAAAATACAAAGACAGTAACGAGATAAAACCGTAAAAATCGACACTACTTCAATTAATTAAATAAAATACAAGGAAAAAGTAATTACTTACCAAATGATCTTGCCACCTTAGATGAGATCTGGATCCTCCCTTGTGGCCAGGGAATCCCTTTCCGTCACATGTCGATGCTCAGTTTGCCCTATTTTGATGGCTTATCCTTTGGAACTCTCGGGTGCCTCATATGACCCGTAAAGCATCCCAAGATTCCCCACCTATCCAATTAGGCCTACGATTGTTCCTACGAGCTTTAGCCAATCTATTTTTCAAGATCTCCGAACCTTTATGCTCGAAGTTCTTCCAAACTCGGCAGAAATGATCAGGCCGCCAAAAGAATTTTCTCTAAAAACAAAATAAAGAAAAAAAAATCATATACAAACAAATTGTAGTAATAGTCAAATTTCAATTAAACTAAGTAAATACACATACCTTAAACTGGGCAAACCACATCTCACAAGTTTCTAGCGGGACCCTTTTCCAAGTAGGCCATGGTCGCTTGAAACCATTCTCCATTATCCAACCAATCTCTTCCATACATTTCTTCTCGAAGTCAAACCTATTGTACAAGTGGAAAAATAAAACTATTCATTGCAATGCACATAAAATATATAGAATAGATATCTATTTAATGATAACATAGCAAAGTTCTATAAATTAATTTACTTACTCTTTTCATCGTGGCATTATTAGAATCTGATGTCCACCGATATCACTGTTTTGAGACATATCGGTGGATCGGCCTTCATTCATCAGCATTGATGGGGCGGATCCTAAGGCAGGGGATGGAGAATCTGATATCAAACTATCTAAATTGATGTTCAGATTGGTAGGTGGAGGCATATGCCGATTAGACCCTGAGTCCGATATTTTGTCCTTGCCTTTTTTCGATCTCTTGGCCATCTATTTCAGAATTCTCAACAAATAATCGAGAAACATAATAAAATGTTAACAAACCGCACAACAATTGATCACACATCAATTATGAATAAATACAAAATAACAATTCACAAGTATCAACTACATAATAATAATTCACAAGAATTCATGACAATAAATCGGAAACAACAACTACATCAACAATAAAAATATGAATATCATTCATCATCTTCATTCTCATCAACTTCATCTTCATCATCATCGTCATATTCAATCGCATCATCTCCTTCGTCGTTGTCGTCATCAAGTTTATAATCAAATTCATCCTCCTCGTCATAGTAAATCTTGTTGGCTTTATCTCGTATTTCACATCTTCAAGTTCATTATAAAATACATTATTGTCAAAAATCACCTCTTCTAGTTGACCATCAACATCTACCAACAGCCTCGTAGGTTCATTATCGATGACAGAATTCACAACGGGTGAAGATTCTTACAACAAATCATCAGTAACAATTTGTTAATTGGCTACTCTAATTCATGGACTGGTTTCAATTACAAAAAACCAATTCAATTTATCCCTCCTTGTGCTCGGATACGGTACATAATATACCTGAGATGCATGTTGTGTAATAATGAACAGATCATCTTTTGGGTATCTCTCATTAAATTTGATCTCTACAATGTCATATTGCAGGTGTATCTTCATACCCCTCCTAGACACGGAGTCAAACTAATGACATTTGAATAAGACAACCTTCTTTTCAAGCACACTGGGATATTCTAACTGAATCACTTCTTTAAGTATGTCATAGAAATCTGTAGCCGCATTGGCCCGAACACAAACACTAGCATTGTAAGTGTTCATACGTTGTGTGTTCTCGTCTATATGAAATGCATATCTATTCACAATGTACCTTTGTCATATGTTAAAATTATGATTTGGTCTCCACACCAAATCACGTAAATTTTGATTAGCGATATTATTTTTGGGATCATGAACCTACACAAATAATTATACTGTCACAATATTTATAACAAATGTTTATATATACATTTTTTATTTTAATTAATACAGCACTTACATAATGTTGAAACCATTCTACAAAATTCACCTCAACCGACTCCTCAACTCTTGGTCAGTTATATTTGGCCAATGGTACCGAACTGACAACCTGTACATTCTATATATTGAAATAGATATTTTAGGAGTTAGAATTTAATAAAAATATTAACAAGTTAATATTAGTCTTTAAATACTTACTCGATGATAGGCACGACCTCGTCGCAATTAATAAGAACGTGTAATGCGGACTTTCTCAACTCATCACCACTCAAAAATCGCTCCTCGCATTTACCACCCTTCGCAATGTGTAGGGTATCTCTTCAACACTTTCATCATCCTCATTACGCCTAACTCTTGTACACTTCGACTGAATGTGGCTTTCAAAATAATACGATATACAGTATTATGATTCTTGATTTAAGTACGCCTCACATATTGATTTAAGTACGCCTCACATATTGAGCCCTCCACCCTTGCTAGATTCTTCACCATAGCTTGAAAGTCCATTTTTTTGATAATTCCTATATAAGTTAATTGACCTTACCATACATTGAGACCGGACTACGAAGTTATTCATCTATATCACTGAAAGAGAAAAATATATTCTCGTTAAGCAAATTGTAATTTTTAATGCATAAGATGTGAAAATATAAAAATCGTGATTAAAATAATATTATTTTTGAATGGCTCAAACCTTTTTGTGTCCACTAATGTCGGATCGGGTGATTTAAGTGAGCCATTTAAAATTAAAAAAAAAAATAAATTTGACCAATATTTTTTTAAAAAAATTAAACTATTTTGTGGCCATGGATTTATCCGTAGCCAGGGTTCAAATATTTGTGTTGACTTTTTTCGAATCGTGAGTTTTTGTTAATTAGGTTAGACGGAACCATACGATTGGAGTAATACATATTTAAAACTAATCAATTTTCTTGAAAGTTCATTTTTTTGATAATTCCTACATAAGTTAATTTATCTTACTATATATTGACATCGGACTACGAAGTCATTCATCTATATCACTGAAAGAGAGAAACGTATTCTCGTTAAGCAAATTGTAATTTTTAACGCATAAGATGTGAAAATATAATAATCGTGATGAAAATAATATGATTTTGAAATGGCTCAAACCTTTTTGTGTCCCGTAATGTCGGATCGGGTAATTTAAGTGAGCCATTTAAAATTAAAAAAAAATAAAACTTAGACTTAGCCACGGAAAAATCTGTGGCTAAGACCAATTTTTGAAACAAAAAAAATTAAATTATTTTGTGGCCGCGGATTTATCCATGGCCAGGGATCAAATATTTACGTTGATTTTATCCAATCGTGCTTTTTCGTTAATTATGCTAGACGGAATCGTACGATTAGACTAATACATATTGAAAACTAATCAATTTGCTTGAAAGTCCATTTTTTTTTTATAATTCCTATATAAGTTAATCGACCTTACCATACATTGACACCGGACTACGAAGTCATTCTTCTATATCACTGAAGGAGAAAAACGTATTCTCGTTAAGCAAACTGTAATTTTTAACGCATAAGATGTGAAAATATAATAATCGTGATGAAAATAATATGATTTTAAAATGGCTCAAACCTTTTTGTGTCCCGTAATGTCGAATCGGGTGATTTAAGTGAACCATTTAAAATTTTAAAAAAATAAAAATTTGACTTAGCCATGGATGCCAACCGAATTAAAAATTATTAAATTTCCACACTGAGCCATGGATTTATCCGTGGCTAAGACCAATTTTTTTTTTTTTAAAAAAATTAAATTATTTTGTGGCCACGGATTTATCCGTGGCCAGGGGTCAAATAGTTAAGTTGACTTTTTTCGAATCATGCGTTTTCATTAATTAGGTTAGACGGAATCGTACGATTCGAGTAAAATACATCTTGAAAACTAATCAATTTGTTTGAAAGTCCATTTTTTTGATAGTTCCTGTATAAGTTAATAGACCTTACCATACATTGACACCGGACTACGAAGTTATTCATATATATCACTGAAAGAGAGAAACTTATTCTGGTTAAGCAAACCTTAATTTTTAACGCATAAGATGAAAAAAATATAATAATCGTGATTAAAATAATATGATTTTGAAATGACTCAAACCTTCTTGTGTCCCGTAATGTCGGATCGGGCGACTTAAGTGAGCCATTTAAAATTAAAAAATAAAATAAATTTTTGACTGAGCCACGGAAAAATCCGTGACTAAGCCAGCCGAATTAAAAATTATTAAATTTCCACACTTAGCCACGAATGACCAATTTTTTTTAAAAAGAATTAAATTATTTTGTGGCCATGGATTTATCCGTGGCCCAGGTCAAATATTTATGTTGACTTTTTTTGAGTTGTGCGTTTTCATTAATTAGATTAGACGAAACCGTACGATTGGAGTAATACATATTGAAAACTAATCAATTTTCTTGAAAGTCCGTTTTTTGATAATTCCTATATAAGTTAATAGACCTTACCATACATTGACACCGGAATACGAAGTCATTCATCTATATTACTGAAAGAGAAAAATGTATTCTCGTTAAGCAAATTGTAATTTTTAACGCATAAGATGTGAAAATATAATAATCGTGAGGAAAATAATATGATTTAGAAATGACTCAAAACTTTTTGTGTCCCGTGATGTCGGATCGGACGATTTAAGTAAGCCATTTAAAATTAAAATTAAAATAAAAATTTGACTTAGCCACAGATGCCAACTGAATTAAAAATTATTAAATTTTCACAGTTAGTCACGGATAAATCCGTGGCTAAGACCAATTTTTTAAACAAAAAAAAAAAATTTTGTGGCCATGTATTGATCTGTGGACAAGGATCAAATATTTACGTTGACTTTTTTCAAATCATACGTTTTCGTAATTAGGTTAGATGAAACCGTACGATTGGAGTAAAACATATTGAAAACTAGTCAATTTGCCTGAAAGTCCACTTGTTTGATAAATCCTATATAAGTTAATTGACCTTACCATACATTGATACCGGACTACGAAGTCATTCATATACATCACTGAAAGAGAAAAACTTATTCTCGTTAAGCAAATTGTAATTTTTAGCGCATAAGATGAGAAAATATAATAATCGTGATGAAAATAATATGATTTTGAAATGGTTCAAACCTTTTTGTGTCCCGTAATATCTGATCATTTAAGTGAGCTATTTAAAAATGAAAATTAAATGATTTTTGACTTAGCCACGGATTTATATACATTTTTTTTAAAAAAATTAAACATTTCCTAGCCACGATTTTATCCATGGCCAAGACGGAAAAAAAATTCTATTTTTTTCCAAATTTAGCCACGAATAAATCCGTGGCCAATATATACATTTTTCAAAAAATAAAATTTAAATATTTTCTAGCCACCGTTTTATCCGTGGCCAAAATGGGGAATTTGTTTTTTCAAAATTTAGCCACGGATAAAACCGTTGCCAATACATAAATTTTTTTTTTAAAAAATTTAATATTTCTTGGCCACGGTTTTATCCGTGGCCAAGATGGGAATTTCTTTTTTTTGTTAAATTTAGCCACAGATAAAACTGTGGCCAATAGATACATTTTTTTTAAAAAAAATATTTAAATATATACAAGCCACGATTTTATCCATGGCCAAGATGGTAAAAAATGTTTTTTTTTTTTTTAATTTAGCCATGGATAAAACCGTAGCCAATATATACATTTTTTTAAAGAAATTAAATATTTACTAGCCACGGTTTTATCCGTGGCCATGATGATAAAAAACTTTTTTGGTTTTTTTAGATTTAGCCACAGATAAAATCGTGGCTAAAATATACATTTAAAATAAAAAAAATTATATTTTATGGCCATGGATTTATTCGTGCCTAAAAGCATTTATGTTTTTTTTTTAAAAAAATTATATAGCCACGGAATGTTTTCGTATTTTGCTACGGAAAAATATATGGCTAGATTTTTTCGTACTTTTTCAAAATCTGTGGCTAATTCTGTAGCTGTTGGTAATCTATTTTATCCGTGGCTATAAATCCGTGGCTAATTCACTGTTTTCTGGTTGTGTCACCACTGATAAAATGAAACAAAGAATGTAAAAACTTGCTTCGAAAAATATATAGCTTGAGTTTATCTATATTATGTCAAACAAATAATGAAGACTTGCGTTAGAATTCTGTGCCAGAGTTACTTACATTGCCCTTACGAGTCTGTAATTGTTTGTTTCAGATCCATGGCTTTTACGCTTATCGATGAGGAGAAAGTGGACAATGGAGAAGACAACATTAATTGCAAGAGCATTCTTTAGTCAATAAAGGTCTTTGTTCGGTAGTTAATTTCAGCCATGTCCAAATATTAGCTCTAATTTATATCTACACTATATAATATAGCATGGGTGTTCGTTGACCCCAATTTTTTATCAAATTCTAATTTGGGATAATTGTCAATCATTTAATTGAAATAAAATATTGTCATTGGTTCTTGGGCATTAATTCATACTAGTTGTAGGCAATCTTACCCATAGATAGTAGCCATTTTCCTTGATTAAAACAAATATTGAGTTTTCAAAACTTTATTTAAGTAAATCTCACTATACATGTTGTAACGCCCTCAATCCCAATCACATATCAAACTAAATTAACAAGAAAACACAAATATAAACTATATTCCAAACAAAAACTCTACCAAATAATCATTTCTTAAAATACATTCCAATGACGGACCGAATCAACTATAATTATTACTAGATTTGGCATATCTCCTCCTTATTATTAGCTATAATCACTTCGAATTCAACTAAATACTTTATGCATGTCCACATTTAGAGCAACAACAATCAAACCTTCTCAGTGAATATTACTCCTTTCAAGAACCTATAAAGGAAGACTTGTTAACAAGAGACAAGCCCGAGAAACATGTTGATCCTATGACCCCTTCTCACCATGATAGCTCCTGTATCATGTTTTTATGGTAAATACTTGGAAAGCACAAATAATTCGATAAGCCCAATGTTGCCCGATTAGTTTATACTACGCGAAAGTCTCAAAAGGTCCAATGATCAATTACAAGCACGATCAATAATTCAATTGCTTTCTCAACCAATCACATTTATGTGCAGTTGAGATTAAGTACTACACCCAACCAATGTCAAAAACACTTCAATCATATTTATAATGATGACTTATATAAATGATGCATCACTCGATCAATAAGATAAATATGATTTCATACAAACTTATGATAAAGATCAATTGTAAAATAATTCTTTTATTTAAATTCTAGGGCGAATTACAAAAACTTACCTTGACGTTTGGCGAAATTACAAAAAACCCCTCAACTATTGTAAATTACTATTACCCCCTTGAGGCTTGCATAAATCACATAATAGTTAACGGAGGGATGAAAATTCCAAAATTGCCCTTTATTTACGAAACCCCCTTGAGGTTTGGTGAAATTACAAAAAAATCCCTTATGTATTAGAATTTACAACCGCACCCCTATTGACGACGGCGGCGGCCTCTCCACGTTGGAACTTTGTAAAACACACATCTTAAGAATCCCCAACTCCAGAGTGATGGTTGTTCAACAACATTTGACCTCATTTGACTGTTGATCAACGTGCATTGACTCTCACATTTCTAACGAACTTTGTCGGAATTCGGCGATATCAACACTATTGAAATTGTCTCGCTTCGAAAATTCCAAATCTGGAAGAAATAGCTACGTCTTAGCCTTCTTGTCATTGGTCAAAGGAATTCTCCTTCATCCGATCATCGATTTGCTCATCGGTAGTACCGTCAATCTAGCATTGCCATCCTTTTTTAGATCTTAACCATCATAACAATCATAAAAGCCTTGAGGAAAAACAAAACTAATTATTTTCTCCCCTTTTAGTTGTGAAATTAACAAACCCTAATGGTAGGAGTTTTTTGTTAGACGAATCAATCTTAGGGGGTGTATTATAAAGCTTGATACTTGAGGGGTTTTTTTTTTTTTTTTTGTATTTTCAGGAAACCTCAAGAGAGGTGTTTGCAACTAGCCATAGACGGACCGTGGCTATTAGCTACGGGCTAGTTGTGGCCACCACGTAGCCATGGATGGTCCGTGGCTATTAGCCACGGTCAGGCCATGGCTAATCGTACAAGTCTGTGGCTAGTAGCTATGACCAAGCCGTGGCTAATTTTACGTTGAAATGTTGTAAATTATCAATATCATTACATACCATTGAATTATCGATAAAAATATAGTATAAGTTACGGTAATTAATCAATTATAAACTTTTAAAACCAGATAATTAACTTGTATATATATACAAGTGATCATAAACGTTGAAGTAAATTGATTAAGAATATATATACTTATATATATAGTATAAACCAATTGTTATATTATAATAAAATGGTAAAATCTAACAAATAATTATGAAACCTAAGTTGTGTATTAACTCAATAGAACATTATAATATCGTAAATACAATTAAAACGCTCATTTGTCATTCGAATTGATATTCGACACACAATCGTATCATTCAATTATATACCAATTAATGAATAATAATAGTAAATTAAATGAGGGTTATTATTTTGTCAGATATAATAAAATACTTAAGAAAATAAATTAATGGGTTTGTGTTCAAAGAACAAATTAAATCGAGTACGAATAAAATAATTAAATAGTAAAATAATTAAATAGCTACGGATTAGCCACGGAATATTGTTGTGGCTAATCTGTGGCTATTGTTTTTAGTTCATAAAAGAAATTAATTAGTTAAGTCTTAGCCACGGAAAAATCCATTGCAAGCTCTTCTGAAAAAAAAAATAAAATAAAATAAAATATGCTCATATTAGCCACGGAAAAATCCCTGGCTAATTAGCAACTCCGTGGCTAATCCTCAAAGTCGCGTTGGCCACTGATTAGCCACGGAAAATCCGTGGCTAAAGGTTTTTTGTGGTGTTGCATCCCGTCGTGTCTAATCTGTGGCTTTTGGCCATGGATTTTTTTTTTTTGTGTGGCTAAAATCCATGGCTAATTAGTCTTTTTCTAGTAGTGCATCATTTTAACCAACAATTAATAAAATATTGAACGAGGGTATTTTAAAAAAATTATATAATTTTTTTTGACGAAAACCTAATAGAACCTTAACGGAAGGGTTTTTTTGGTTAATTTATGCCAATGTCAAAGGGTCAATGGTAATTTTTAATAGTTGGAGGGTTTTTTTTTGTAATTTCGCCAAACCCTAGGGGAGGTTTTTGTAATTCACCCTAAATTCTATTAGAATGCAATGTTATATGTAACCTGTACTTCCTCATTTAATTTTTCAAAAGATCAATATTGAATTGTGATACTAACCTATTATCCAAGCTTAGTTTAGTAAATCGGTATGCAATGTCTTGTTTGGTTTCGATACCATTATAACCATATAATGCTTAAATTAACACAACATATCTAGTTGCACCAATTCTTTGCAATTTCTCAATTTAATACCATGCATTCCATTTCAAAATATTCTATAAAACAAATATCAATATATATTCTTAGGTATTTACCTCATACCATTAAGTCCTCAATATCCAAAATGTCCAAGTAAGCAAGTCCCAAGTCCATTCAAACTCAATATCTAATTTGAGGCCCAAAATGATAAAGTTCCATTATTCAATTTCATTGTCTAATTTAGGCCCAAAAATCAGCCAACACGCGAATTCATATCCCATTTCAAGACCAAAGCAAAATAATTTGTAAAGTCCATTCTATAAATTCCGATACATTTATGCCATCAATATCATCTTCTCAAGTTCATAAATATCCCATTTAATTTTGATATAATCCAATATACCATCATCTTTTCAATATCGTTAATCTAATCTCCAAAATTCTAGAGCCCAAATGCCAAATTAAATAATTCTAATTAAACCAATCTAATCTAAATTCCAATTTAAATCAACTTAATTGAATATCAGATGGAGTCAATGCCCAGAAGTTCAGCATCAACAAGGCGAAGAGAAAATTTTGCTTGACCACTGTCGGCATGCCACCGTCGGACCGTTACCAAAAAAGGTCACTTGAGATGGGAACTCGCCGCCACTGCTACCATTTTATAGGCCACTGAAATACCAAAACACCACCATCGTTGCATTCCTCTCATCACGGTGATCAATTTGGTATACTTATTTATGTGATCTGGTTGGGAAATGACCATGTTATAGTCAAATGTGTGTTTATGGTGTTAGTGTGTGTAGTGTATGTATTGTGGGATGCGAGGAAAGAAGAAAAGAGAAAATTTTCACTTTTAACACATATTTTGAGATTGCAAAGGAGGCCCCACAACTATGAACCGCTATTGATTTGATCCCCAAGGTTTTCAATAGTTTTCAATTGACTTCTAAATTGTATCAATTGAGTTGTAAAAGTTTAAATTCTCCCGAAGGTCCATAAAATTTGAAATTTAGGGCAATCAACTCTTTCATTCCTTTCTATTAGGCCCTAAATTTTCAATATGTAACAAAAATATTACTTAGCAAATTTCTCCACTAATAATATAAATGTGGAGTGTTACACTCTCCCCTCCTCAGAAGAATCTAGTCCCCAAATTCTCATTTGAAATAAACATGATTTATGATAACACTATGTGCATGATCCTTTGAAGCATAACAATTAAGGGAGTCTCTTTTGCTTATACTATATTATCTCAAAGTCAAAATTGATTATCCTTATGATTCAACCAAGCATACTTTATTGCACTATGGTCTTATGAGTATCAGAATTTCTAAGATATACTCTCAAATATCAGAACTTAACTTTGAAAATAAATCCAAAATCCATAGTATTGAAAACTATAATATTGAGTATAAATTGGGGCTCAATCGCCTTTCGCATTAAGAACGACGCTTGAACAAGACATTACTGACAATATCGCAAGTCATAACTATTTAACAAAAGTATGAAATTCCCTTAACACTTGAGATGACTAAATATAGGCGCTCCAAAACATTTGATGAAAAGAATATATATGAAATTAGTCTGACAAAGATAGGCTACAAATAATGAGGGTTTTGAAAGTAAAAGAAGATGTAAATACATACATAATACAAGAAGATACATTATCAAGCAAAAAGGCCTTCTGCTTCCCGAACTTAAACAAGGATCAGAAAGTGACGAATAAGACTAATGAAGTCGAATTTATTATTAACATCAACTATTAAAAAAAAAAAAAAAGGAGTTGAGGTGAAAACGTAATGCAAACTGATATTCACTACTAGCAAGTCCATACACCAACATTGGCAATTTTCACTTAGGAATCTACTTTGTAAGAAAATCATATTCTTTTAGCAAGAGAAGAGAGGAAAAACTGATAGCCAGACTAAAGCAACCAGGGTAAAAAATATAAGTACTTGTGTTGAAGCTAAGATACTTGATTGTGACACATTTTTTTTCTTCTTATGTCGAACATATATCAGAAGTTTGCCATAGTGATTGTGTTCAATAAATTCCAAAGAGTAGTAATGAAAATGTTCTCAAAAGAGATATCTATATAAAAAGTATAGAATTGTCAAATAGCCACCGCTGATGAAGACATTTGATTTAATAAAATAGGATTCGGTGGCTACAAAATCAATGTTGAAATACATAAGGCAAAGCTGGAAACAATTCCTATGCTATTATGAAAACGATATGAATAAATGGTCAACAGTTGGAAGAAGTCATTTATAAATATAACGGGATTGCGGAGCACTTACTAACATTTTCATATCAAAGATCATATAAGAATATATAGTACGAATCTCATTGAAAACCAAAAGCAACTCATTGAACATCAAAAGTTGCCCCAAGAATCTCGTGATAGGAGTCTAAAAATGAAAATAGAAGAGAAGATTATCTAATGAACCATTACACTATGACTGACACAAGTGAGAATTTGTAGAAGTTAAATAATTAAGTTTTCGTTGATTGAAGTATCAAATAAAGAGAATCAGATGGGCACAAATTTAAATGACACTATAAGGTTCAACTTTCAGTTAGAATAAGAACCGAAACAATTTCAAAAGTCACTGAGTAACAGACTTCCCAAGAAAGAAATAAAAGAATAACAAGTGTTAAGAGGTTGTCCTAAAAATAAAACGAGAAAACTCATGAAAAGATAAATCAATGAGTGATGGGTGAAATAATTTGATAGAAAATTCTTGAAATACAATTGTAAAAGTGATCTCCAAATCTATCATGTATTAGAATTCTATTGAGGCTATTGTACCATATGATAGGAAGCAAAAAGGTAAAAGACAAATTGGCAATCTTTTCATTTTATCACGTATCAAACGTTAAATATTGGAAACAGTATAAAAGACCATCCAATTTATTTCCAAAAGGGATATTGATATCACTGATATATAGAGGTAGGCATAACTCCTTAACATGCAGACGACAAACTTACAGTTTTAGCAACAAATCATATAGAGAATGTGAATTCCAATGGTTCAATTAACAGCGAGAACATCTCACATGAAGATTATACATCGCTAAAATCAAAGTGAAGCTGGATTATTGAGATCTTTTAAATTGAGCAGGAAGAAGCAAAAGTGTTCACATGGAAAAAGAGCTAGCCAATAAACCACATTTATACCACAACAAACTCGTTATCTAACTTCTTTACTCTCTGTCAAATACACAACACTATACTAAGTTCAACACACCCAATAGTCTCATCATATTGATTCATCCTAATAGTAGCCACTCTAATATCAAGGAATATTCTTGATATTTTAGAAGTTCTGGGCTACACACTAGTCAACCACCCAAGCATATCTCATCAAAATTTTCATATATCTAGCATTATCCCAAAAATTCAACACCTAGTCCAAAATTCTCAAACTAATTCATAGTCTCTACTAGTCGAAAATCCACATTCTGAGAATCTTATCCCAATATAGCTTGGGCTTTAAAGCCAAACTCTGATACCACTAGTAACGCCCTCAATCCCAATCATGCATCACAACCAAATGAAAAAGAAAACTCAAATATAAACTATGTTCCTAAACAAGAAAACTCTACCAAATAGTCATTTCTTCAAATAAACTCCAATAGCGGACTTAATGAACTATACTTATTACTAGACTTGAAATATCTCCTCCCTAATTTTTGCTTCAATCACTTTGAATCAAACTAAAATATTTTACGTACGTATGCCCACTTTCTGAGCAAGAATCAAATCTTCTCTATAAATGTCACTACTTTCAAGAGCCTATAGAGGAAATACAATTAAAATATAACAAATAGATTATCAATACAAATACACATTACAATCAATGATATAAAAGCAGTAAACAGAGTAGGATACGACTAATGTTTGTTGATGTTGTTAACCTTATCTTACCAAAATAATAACAAGCCTTATCACTCGAACAAGGAGCGACCTTGCCAACAAGAGACATGCTCAGGAAACATGTTGATCCTATGATTCCTTCTCACCATACCAACTCATGTGTTATGCATTTACAAGGAATAGATATTTGTGGAGCACAAACAATTTGACAAGCCCAATGCTGCTCAAATAGCTTATGCCACATTCAAGTCCTAAAGGGTCCAGCAATCAGTTACAAGCACGATTAATCACTTTATTAATTAATCACATTTATGCACACGTGAGATTAAATACTAGTAGTTGCGGCACATTGTCCCAAAACGTATATCAATTGTGACTTTTCAATTGTCATATATCCTCAAAATGTTATTTCCAGCAACTGTAAAAATATATCTTATGTATATATATTTACCGTTGAATGTCACAAATTTATACTATATATATGCAACATTGATGCTATTTGACTTTCCTTTTTTCGTCTTAGCAATCAACTTTTTGAGATTACAGTTATAAAATATCAAGGACTACATGTAATTGGATACAACAATGTTCAATGGGTGATATGATAATCAATATATAGTACAAATTGATCAAATAATGAAACTATTCTTGGTGCAGAGGTACACACACCTATTGAGAATTAATAATGTTTTTTATAAAAAAAATTAATTTTTTAATTTTCGGTAGAATTTTGATGGAATTTTCCACCAAAAAATTTAAAAATGAAAAGAATCTTAATTTTGATGGAATTTTCCACCAAAACTATTAATTTTTTAATTTTCGGTGGAAATTTGGCAAAAATTTCACCAAAAAAATTGTAAAAATTAAAAAATATAAAATTTTCAATTTTCAGCAAAATTTCGGAGGAATTTTCCTCCGAAAATTAAAAAATAAATAAAAAATCTTAATTTTTCCAATTTCAGAGGAATTTTGGCAGAAAATTCTATTGAAAATTTTAAAAAAATTAAAAAATGTTATATAATGTTGTGTATGCTATACATATAATGTTTGTGTATATACATATATATAGTTGGAGAAATATCTATATTAACCTTATTATTATTATTATTGTTGTTGTTGTTGTTGTTGTTGTTGTTGTATGCTACATATATAATATTTGTGTATATACATACATATATAAAATTGGGAAAACATTTATATAAACCTTATTATTATTATTATTATTATAACTACTACTTCTGATTAAAAAAAAAAAAAGAATGCAACGATACGTTATAAATTATACTAAATCAAAATAAATGATTTGATAATTTAACCTTAAATTTAATGCAACTAAGAGTAAATAATACGTAGTGATATTTCAAAAATGATTAAACTGATAATTTTAGACATATATGTTAAGTATAGAAAAAGAAAAAGTATGACAACAAAGTTATGACAGTCTAATGGCGAGAGAGTTGTTTGCCAATCAAGAAGTGAGGGTTTGACTTGCAGTGATCGCAAAATATGGATTAACTTCGGTGCGTGTAGGTTGTAAATATATACACTTGTGAGGGAGCGGTGGATGTTCGGGTTTTGATTCCTAGGTTTGGCAATTGGAACTCAATTTTCATAAAAATAATTAAATTTTTGTGGATAATTCCGCCAAAAATTAATTTAGTTAAAAAAATGTCAAAATTGAAAAGCAACGAAGGATTTTTCGACGAATTCATTCCACCAAAATTAATTGATTTTAATTGAATTCTGTTGAAATTCCACCGAAAAACCCGCAAAAATTACCTTTTTTTTTTTTCTTGTAGTGAAACCACATGACATGTAATTCTATCAGGACAACTTAATTTTTATGTTCTTTAGGTGGAAAAAAAAGCATCATACCAACAAATGTGACGAAAAACTAATTCATTTTCCAATCCTATCTACTACAAATTAAACAGATGCAATTCATTATAGAAATCAAGAATTTATAACAGTTAAAATGCATATGGAGAATCTTACAAAAAAGTAACTGTTTGGGCCCAAAAATGAATTTTTATAAATTCGGAGTGGGTTGATTTTGATCCTTTTCGCCGCACCGAAATGAATTAATTGGGCCCAAGACACTTCGGTACGTACAGGGGAGCCCATGTTGGAAGCCCAGGCAGGAATGAAATAACGGCCCAGTAGCAAAAAAAATAGAAAATAGAAAATAAAATAAATAAAAATAATAAAGTCAAATTCAAACCCCTCACTTTTAGGGTTTGTTCGGAGGAAAATAACAGAATGGCTAAAGGATAGGCAAAAATGGCTAAAATAAAGGCCATATGTTGCTAAAAATTTAAAATTCAAATGAGATGACATAACTGCCATAACAAGAAATAAGGAGGTTCATCCATTTCAAATAATCAAATCTTTTGAAGTCATCCAACTCCAAAAATAAAGGAATGCGGTTGCAACTTGAAGACTATAAAAGGGAGTTAGATTCACCATTTGAAAGACGAACAATCAACAACAACAATCAATCAACACAACAAACTCTTTCAATCAAGAAGTCATCACTTCTCTAATTTTTTAGTCTAAATGAACAAAATATTAGCTTTAGGTCAGTAGGTAGGAAACCGTTACGAGTGTTTGTAGCCATACCTTATTTGACTCGAAGTGAGAATATCAATGCACTCATTCCGTGACGTTACGAGGTCGTAGCCATCACTCACTCGGATTGGGCCCGGTTCGAGGTGAGATATCAATGCGATGGAGTAGTACTCAGCATTCATATCAAGCGTATGCATGAAGAGGAGTACAAACGGAGTCAATCAATGCTCGTCGGAGTGAACAACCTCTGAAGACACCCACAGGTAGATAGATATGGCCCGAGTTATCAATGCATGAAGAGGAATACAAACGGAGTCATCAATGTGGCCGATTTTGTAGCTAGAGTTCTTAGGGACTGATCAATGCATTCTTCGTCATAGATATGACCTAAGTCATCAATGCGTGTGTCTGTAATGGAGTCCTATAAAGTCCGTGTGGTGAGTAGCCATCGCCTTCGAATATATATTTTTTTCGATTTAATGCTTTTGACCCTTTTCAAAATTTGAGAGTGTTGAATTGTTAAGTCCTACATTGAGTTGTAGGAAAGTAGAACCTCAGGAGTAGTGTTTGCCTACTCCGATTCAGTCCTTTTTCAGATAGAAGTTTTAGGCGCACCACATCATTTTTCACTTCGAACCACGTCACTTTTCACTTTGAACCACAAGACTTCCACTTGTATTCTACTGCACACCGGCATGCCCACACCCGAACACCAGGAGCTCACTTTGAATTGGTTGTTTTCCTCTTGAACTCAGCCGGTTCGAACTCTGAGTGGCCACTTCGGCGGGGCCAGAGAAAATTTATGCAAACATATATTTCTGGCACCCCCGGTGGGACAACACTTCAGTTTTTAAAAAGATTTTGTCAGCATTTAGGTCTTAGGAAGCACATTTTATTTCAGTCAATTGCACACTTGCATTCCGTATTGAAAAATCACAAAAAATTGAAAATTAAAATTCATAAAAAGTAAGTCAAGGCACTACCACGCTTAAGGAGCCAAACTCGACCTGACCTCGGTTCAGATAGTGAAAGCGAGGCAGCTAGTGATCAAAACGAAGAGATGAGTGGACATAATCCACCTCCTAACATTCAGGCTATCATTGACAGGCTCGAGCGAAATCAGAGAGTGTCTGAAGAGGTGCCGATTCAGGAAGCACTCGCTTTGCTGGCCAGAGTGGCCAATTGCAGCGATGAAACATTATACGTGATGGAAAAGTGGATCTTGGAATGTAACCGTAGATTCCAGGAGTTAATAGAAAGACAATGTAGAGAAGAATCGGAAAGGGCCGAACAGATAGCCACCATGTTAGAATCACTTCGAGTAACAAATCCACATTATGGAGTGAACTTGCGCAGCGTGGCGGCAAGAATGGACAACATTCCACCGATGAAAGAACCTGCACGACAAAATGAGGCCGAACAACATCACAGGCCTCAACATGCCGATGCACGGCTAGAACAATTGAACATTGGAGGTAATCATCGCTGTGGAAGATATCCCAATATGGATGCTGGCAAAAGAGTGGCATTCGAATCCAGGGAGTACTCTTGGAAGGGGAAGGATCGGGCTCCAGGAATCATTCTGACGAACCTGAAATCCCCTATGCAATGCCATATGTGGCGGAAAGACTCCAGCTTGCCACCAATCAAAATGACAACATAGCCGTGTTTCGACAAGAGATACAGGAAATGTTGCAGCAGGAACTAGCGAGGCATAAATGATCAGTCTCGCCACTCAGGTATTCTTGCCCCTAATCCCCTCAAATTGACATGATTCCTTTTCCCCCAGGATTTAGGGTCCCAGTCTTTACTTTGTTTAACGAGGATGGATCGCAGACCACAATTGAGCATATTGCTAAATTTACCACACAGTGTGACGAAATCGGAATGGACGAGAGCTTAAAATTGCGTTTGTTTTCAAATTCCTTCACTAGAGAAGCCTTTTTTGTGGTACATTAGACTTAGACCTGGGTTTGTTCCCGACTGGCCAACTATGGAGAATCTTTTCCATAGTCATTTCTATCGACTACCCGCTGAGGTATCCATATTGGAGTTAACCAATATTGGACAAATGCCTGGGGAGTCAGCCAAGGAATATATGGGGAGATTCATCTGGGCCAGACACTTTTGCCCAGTGATCATGGTTGAAGAAAGTTACATAAGTTTGGCCATAGGAGGCATGCACCTCGAATTAAAAAAGAAAATGTTTGGCCAACAATCCGCATCAATTTTTGACTTAATTAGGAATGTCACTGAATACGAAAAATTGTTGAGAGAAAAGAATCGAAGAGGTCATCACCGCAAGGCCAACCACTATCAAGTAGGCCTAGCTAAAGTTCAAGATGACCTGGTCAGTGTCGAAAAAGACCAATGGGAGAATGAAGTCGACCTAGCCCAACTCGTTTGATAAAGACAAGGGCGGTACAACCTCACATCAAGATGCCTCCAGGCATGCTGAATAAGCCAGAGTTCCATTCTGAAATGGAGAGGTGCTATGGTTTCGACGTATCGAAAATCGAGGTTATTTTTGATCACTTATTGGCTAATGGCAAAATCAAAGTACCTAATGACCATAGAATGCCAATGGCAAAAGAGCTAGAAGGCAAAGTATACTGCAAATTTCATAATGCATGGGCTCATAATACCAATGACTGTCTGGTTTTTCAGGTGGATGATCCAAAGTTGCCTGGACAACGGCACTTTGCATTTTCTGCCGGAGTGGATGAATAAGAAAATGGGATTGACAAAGAACCATTCCAGGTGGAGGGAGTAAAAATAGTCAGCATTCAGGATGGCCCAGCCGAAAAGGAAAACCAGCAGAATGAGCAAGCAGTGATACAGTCAGAATGGCAGTTGGGCCTTTGCGCCAGATGCCATTCTGAAATGGCAATAATGGAATGGGTCTATCCATCAGGAGCTTACTATCCTTGTGCTAATCCCATAGCCAGGTTTCCATGGTTCCACAGCCGCCTATGGTACAATATCCCCCTCACGTGCTCGGGGGGCATTGCTCTAATGGCGATCCATCACGACAAAATTGGAATAAGAGAGGTCGAAGCCCACCCCGAAGGGTCGACAGAGAGCGGAGTAACAAGAGGAGGGCACCCTCTAGTCCACCTCGAAGACGTGCACCAACTAGGGAACTGATTCATTCCAGGTTCATTAAACCACCAGCAATCCAGGAAGGACGCTGGACAGCAGTAAGACATTGTAAGATTCCTAGCGGAAGAAGTCCTCGAGAGATGACATGAGCATAGTATCGGAGATACCTGCGACAATGCAAGGAAGCTGAAATACTCAAAAAGGACGTAGCAAAACCCATAAAGGGTAAGGTAGAGATGTCAAAAGAGCCAAGAGATCAAA
This sequence comes from Petrea volubilis, assembly GCA_026212405.1. Taxonomy (NCBI): domain Eukaryota; kingdom Viridiplantae; phylum Streptophyta; class Magnoliopsida; order Lamiales; family Verbenaceae; genus Petrea; species Petrea volubilis. The sequence continues at coordinate 14,861,175 of CM047881.1, read as the reverse complement.
AAATCATCCCAACCGACATTCAGTCGAAGAAAAAGAATGCTGATCCAATTACATTGGAAAGTGATGAATCAAAGAATGATATGTAAAGCAGACCAGATGGTGTCGGAGAGGAGGACCTACTGAGTGAATGGATTGTGAAGATGGAAGAGCTAAACCAGATCGACAAAGAGTTACTAATAGAAAGCACGGACGTACCGTCATCCAGTGGCGACGCAATCAACATAGAGTATAACATGGTATGGGCATTCCCTTCCAATACTAATACTAACAGTGACTCTCAGGATAACATAGGTGAAAGCAGTGAGGTCTGTGACGACGATGAGCCTGTGGCTTTCTTTGTGAGCAATTTCGAACAAACAGTCCAGAAGAGTAAGACAATCGAAGAGATCAAGGCTTTGTTCCAGAAAACTCCGCCAAGCATGGCGAAGCATGTAAAGCTCCTCTTCGTGGCCGGCCATCTCAATGGCAAGCCTACTGAAAGAATGCTAGTGGATAACGAAGCCGCAGTGAATATCATGCATCTCCAAACTATGAAACGCATCGAAAAAGAGAAGGATGATCGCCTCATCTCGATTAGCAATTTTGCAGGGGGAACAACGGACATTATACGTATCCTACCTATCGAAGTGAGTATCGGGAACAAAACTGTTACTTCTGCATTTTTCGTTATAGACGCAAAAACTTCCTACAACGCCTTGCTAGGAAGGGACTGGATCCATTCCGCTATGTGCATCTCTTCAACCTTACACCAGTTTTTAGTAGGCTTGGGAGATGGCGAGAATGAGCTAGAGATGGTGAAGGCAGAGGAACGGCCGTTCACGGCTAATGTGAATGTAGTAGAAGCTAGATATTACTCCGACAATGTCAGACCCTACACGTTCGTCGGACAGGACAAATATGGCCGTCCGCTTTGTGCCACTTCATCTGTGGCGCCAGTTAGTTTAGAGATAGCAATGACTAAGGAGGTTAGTAGGCCTTGCAACATTGAAGAAAGGCTGCTTTCTATGTTTCAAAATATTGATCAAGAATAACGTCGATATAGAAGAAGTTGTAATAATTTCGGATAACACTGGATCAATAGTAATAAATAAAATTTTGGCCTTATTGGCCAGGGACCTTTCCAATTATTATAGATGTAATGCAGATGTAATTTATGAACATGATCAAGATCCCACTTCAACAGATGAGATCACACTAAAAGAATTAAGTGCCATTCCGGCAAAACTTGATGATGTTAGAATCCAAGTTCAGGATCCTGTCATTGAATTGGAGCCTGGCAATGAAAGTGATCTTAGGCCCACATACATTAGTGCCCTTCTAAGCCCTGAAAATAAGGAGGCCATGATCAATATACTGAAAAAATATAAAGACTGTTTTGCATGGAATTACGATGAAATGCCCGGTCTCAGCAAGGACTTGGTAGAGCATCGTATACCTATTTTGCTTGGGTTTAAGCCACGGAAATAGCCTCTTCGACGCATGTCTGAAGAAGTCTGTATGTTAATCAAAGAGGAGATTCAAAGACTTCTTAAGGCAGACTTTATCGAAGTGGCCAAATATCCTAAATAGGTAGCCAATGTTGTGCCAGTCATAAAGAAGAATGCCAAACTGTGGATTTGCACAGATTTCAAAGACTTAAACTTGGCATCTCCGAAAGATGAATACACGATGCCAATAGCTGACATGATGATAGATGTTGTCGCAGGACATTAGTTTCTGACTCTTGTCGACAGCAATGTAGGATACAATCAGATCTTTGTAGACGAAGAGGATATCTCGAAGCTGGCATTCCAATACCTGGGGGACATCGATACCTTTCAATGGAAGGTCATGCTGTTTGGCCTTAAAAATGTTGGGGCTATATACCAGTGAGCCATGAATTGTATGTTTTACGACTACATGAAAGACTTTGTCAAGATCTACATTGACGATCTCATTATTAAGTCTACCAGCTTCGCTTAGCATTTAGAACACCTGGTTAAGGCCTTTGAGAGGATGAGAAAATTCCAGTTGAAGTTGAACCCGCTGAAATGTGTGTTCAGAGTGGTCGCAGGCTACTTTCCTGGATTTTTAGTGCATAAAAAAGGAATCGAAGTGGAGCAAACAAGGCAAAGGCCATCCTGGCCGCCCAGCCATTTCGAACCAAGAAAGAACTTCAGCAATTCCTTGGAAAGGTCAATTACTTGAGAAAGTTCATTTCGAACCTTGCAGGAAAGACCAAGATTTTCTCACCCTTATTAAAATTAAAAGTCCATGACCACTTTGAATGGTTAGAAGAACATGGGCCGGCATTCGATAAGATCAAGGAGGCTTTGACTTCCCCTCCTGTGATGATGCCGCCATGAAAAGGAGAACCGCTTAAGCTTTACATTTCGGCAGTCGACAAGACCATTGGGGTCTTCTTGGCTCAAGACGATGAGAACGGTCTTGAACGGGCTATATACTACTGAAGTAGGCATTTGAGTGACATGGAACAAAGATACCATCCAATTTAAAAGCTATGTTTAACTCTATACTTTGCATGTAGTAAGCTACAGCACTATCAGTTGCCAGTAAAAGTTCTTGTGATCAGTAGCATCAATGTAATCAAATACATGCTTTCAAGATCGGTAGTGCGTGGCCGGATAGGCCACTGGGCTATCCACTTAATGGAGTATCAGCTGCAATTTGTATCGCAGAAAGCTGTCAAGGGCCAAGCCTTGGCCGATTTCCTCATCGACCACCCTAGTGTCGAAATAAATGATAAAGTGGTTCAGCAAATCGAAATGCTATCAGTATTTTTGAAGCCATAGGTTCTTTAATTCGATGGGTCTCGAACGGACAAAGCATCCAGGGCTGGTGTAATTGTCACTTCGCCGTCAGGAATTAAGACTGGTATGGCAGTCCAGTTCGATTTCCCATGCACCAACATTCAGGCCAAATATGAGGCCTTGATCCTTGGATTAGAATTACTACGAGAGTTAGGAGCATCTAGTATCAATCTTGGGCCATCGACCTAATAGGAGTCATTTTTCCTCCCTCTTCGAAACAGCACACCCATATTATCACCGCAATCGATTATTTCACTAAATGGGTAAAGGTTGTTCTCCTTAAGCAAACAGACTAGAGAATAGTAGTCAGGTTCATCAAGGAACATCTAGTGCATAGATTTCGAATCCTGTAGACTATCGTAACAAATAGGGGAACCATGTTCACGGGATCCAAAATTCTGGCCATTGCCACAGAATATGGCATCCAACTCACCAATTCCATACCGTATTATGCACAAGGGAATGGACAAGCTGAATCCACCAATAGGACTTTAAAGAATGTGATTTCAAAAATGGTGGAGGGAAATTCCAGAACATGGCATCTATTGCTCTTCGAAGCATTATGGGCCTATCGAACGAGCAAGCGCACTGGCATAGGGACTACCCCATTTCGACTCACCTATGGCCTCGACGCAATCCCATCCATGGAAATCAACATGAGATCCGCACAAATAGCTCAACAAAATAGTCTCACCACTGAAGAATACCATTGCAAAATTGGTGGATAAACTAGATGCCATAGAAAATGTTAGAATACAAGTGCTAGATTCCATTGAGGCTCAGAAAAAACAAGTTGCCAAAGCTTACGATAGAAAAGTCAAAGCCAAGAGGTTCCACATTGGTGGCCTAGTTTGGAAGGTCATTTTTCCTTTGGAAAAGAAAGACGCAACACTTGGGAAATGGAGGCCGGACTGGGAAGGCCCCTTTTTGACCCATTCAATAACCAAGAGAAGAGCCTATTTACTGGAAAATATAGATGGGAACTTGCTCAGAGGTTCGATAAACGGAAAATATTTGAAAAAATATTACCCTACACTATGGGAAACATTGCCATTGGAACGTCGAATTAGTCTAAGTCAGAATGGCCCTTAAGGCTAATCGCACTTCAAATTTTTGCTTTTTTGTCTATCTTGATCCAGTTATGTTATTAATATGCTGTTTACATAAATTTTCTCCAGCCGCGCCGAAGTGGCTGCTTAGGGTTCGAACTGACTGAGTTCAATGGGAAAGCAGCCAATTCGAAGTGAGTTTTTTAGTGTTCGGGTGCGGGTGTGCAGGAGCACACAAGTGGAAGTCTTGTGGTTTGAAGTGAAAAAATGATGTGGTTCAAAGTGAAAAGTGACTTGGTGCGCCTAAGACTTCTATATGGAAAACAACTGAATCGGAGTAGGCAAACACTACCCCTAAGGTTCTACTTGCCTACAACTCAATGTAGGACTTAACAATTCAGCACTCTCAAAAATGAAAAAGGGTCAAAAGCATTAAATCGAAGAGAAAATATACTCAAAGACGATGGCTACTTGCCACACAGACTTTTACAGGACTCGATTACAAACGGACGCATTGATTACTCAGGTCATATCTATGATAGAAATGCATTTGAGCAGTCCCTAAGAACTCTAGCTACAAAAAGGCCACATTGATGACTCCGGCTATCTCTACCTGTGGGCGTATTCGTTGCTCACTCCGACGAGCATTAATTGACTTTGTTTGTACTCTTCTTCATACATGCGCTCGATATGAATGCTGGGTACCACTCTATCACATTGATATCTCACCTCGAACTGGGCCCAATCTAAGTGAGTGATGGCTACGACCTCGTGACGTTAAGGAATGAGTGCATTGATATCCTTACTTCTAACCAAATGAGGTATGGCTACAAACATTCATAACGGTTTTCTACCTACTGAACTAAAGCAAATCTTTTGGTCATTTAAGCTAAGAAATCAGAGAAGTAATGACTTCTTGATTGAGAGAGTTGTTGTTGTGTTTGATTGGTTGATGTTGTCCTCAAATGGTGAATTCAACTCCCTTTTATAGGTTTTTTAAGTTGCAATCATCACCCTTTATTTTCGAAACTACGTATCTTATTCCGGTTTAGCCACTTGATATAGATGGTCGTCCTTATCTCTAGGATATGGCAGTTATGTCATATCATCTGGATTTCAAATTTTCAGTAGCACATGCCCTTTGTTTTAGGTATGTTCAGGTATAACTACCTGCCTTATCTTTGTCCAGTCAGTTATTCTCTTCTAACAAAACCCTAAAAATAAGGGATCTGATTATTTGTATATTTATCATACTCTTTTATATTCCTGCCAACTAGGCCACGGGCCGTTATTTCACCTTGGCCTGAGCCTCCATCGTAGGCCTCTGTGTACGCGTCGAAGTGACCTGGGCCTTAATAATTTTATTTCGGTGTGGCGAAAAGGACCAATCAGCCCACTCCGAATCGATAGAAAAACTTTATTTTTCGAGCCCAAACATACGCTTAGGCGATTTCTTTTCCACATGTGAAATGTATTTTGAAGGAATCTTGGCACGAGCGAATCAAGTAACATGATGAGTCGAGATAGATCGAAAGAAAGGAATCGGAATGAGTGCAAGCAAAATTGAGCCAAGAATGGATTAAAATTTTTAAGAACAAGAATAAAATGAAAATTGTTTTGGCAACAGGTTGCCATTCCGAATGGCACGCAGGCCAAAATTTGTCAGGATAGTTAGGCAGCCGGGGCATCTTTTTCCTGAGCCATGCCACTTGGTCCAGCCGCCTTGTCTGCGGGCAGGTTGGACATCGAAGTTGCCTCCGCTAAATGACCAACCCCATACCCTCCCACTCTACTGACTTTTGGGGTCCCTTCACCTAGAAAATAGGCTCAAAATCGGGTGAAGAAAAGATGCAAGGAGGTAGTCACCTCATTGAGCTCCGCAAAGGCAGTCTCAACCTAGCACTTTCGTTCCAAATCCCTCTCATTAGCCTGCTGATAAGCCTTGATCTATTCATCAAAACTAGTCTTGAGCTCTTCGACTTCATTGGAGAGGTTGAGCAATTGTTGGTCCACATCTTCGGTGAGTTTCCACAAGCGTTCTATCTCAGTAACAAGGCCCTCTCGTGTGGTACATAATTGTAACTACTGTTCAGCTCTTTGGTTCAGTTGAACCTGAAGTGTTTTCAGGTCCTCAATCAGTGGGCATCGCCTAAGTGAATTCGAATTCACTTATTTTACCAGAGACCCTAGAGCCACCTCGGCCTTCCAAACTTGGTGGAATGGATATCTGGGCCGTTCTCAAACTGAGCCTGCTTATGCAGTCGTGGCTTGTTTCACCTTTTTGATTGTGCCCCCTAAGGTTGTTATTGACGTGCCTTTCCCTGAAGATTTGCTTGTCAAATCTATCGTGGGTAAAAAAGGTATTGAGAAATTCGAATATTTTTATAATGTTACTTGGAATCCCCTTCACCGTAACAGATGCATTAGGCAAGCTTCAATCACTTTTTTTGAAAAGTAAGAAAAAATGATAGGTAAGGCAAAAGAGCATTTTTATAACATTAGAAAGAGACTAGAAGACAAGACCCCGCATTACTTTATTTTTTATAACCCATTATGCTTGACTGCTCCCCCTTTACTTGATTTTGTCCCTTGGGATGAGTATCCCCAATCTCCCCCTTGAAAGGCCTATGAGCTTCCATGACGAGGTTACCTTTAGCGGCTTATTCGCTGATGACCCCATAAGAGTTCATAGGTTGAGATCTTTGAACTTGCTGCCCATTTTCGGAGTAACACAGTAACCATAGACGGGGAAGGTATTACCTTCATCCCTACTTCCACTGTTTTGGTCTTTCTCTTGTCGCTGAATCTCTGCTTATTCTGTTTCTAGGCTCTCGCAAGAAGACTGAAGCCATGGTGACTGCTACTGCTGCCATTCTTGCTGGAATTCCCATTCTATCCCCTGATCCTGCTCCTGTGCCAGCCCCTGTTCAGGTGGGTACCCATCGTTCTACCAGCCACTTTCCTTCAACAAAGGTTGAGGGCGTGATCGAAGTGTCTGACTCCGATGATGATGAATCGAACGTTTCCAACCAGGTATCATTCTTTTTGATTTTATCTTTCCGTTTTTCACCTTGTTGATTTCTTTTCTTCATAGGCCCGCTGTCTAAGCAAATGTGCATCAAGCAAATGGCGACAAAAAGGCACTTGGTGATGCCTGCTCCCGCTTCTAAACCTTCTCCCATAGGCACTCCTTCCCCTTCTACCGGTCTTCAGGCAAAGAGTGCTGAGGAATCACCTTCTGAAGAGAGACGTCAATGAGGCCGTCGACCAGATTCATGCTGATCTTACTACGGCGAGATACTCACCTGCTGATATTCTGGGCCTTCGTCCATTCGAAAGGATAGACATGCCCCCTCCTTATCCCCCTGTCAAGATGACTGAGGCAATGTCTCTTTGGCCTATTTCTGCTTATTTAACTACATCCTCTCCTGACTTTGATTTCTGCAGCCTCTTGCTCAACCTATCACCCAAGCTCCTTCTATGGCTTCTTCGCTGCCAGACACCCCTGCTGGTAGCTCTCAGGTAATACCGTTCTCTTGCTGAATGCCCTGGTTTCTTGTTGGTTCATATGTTCTAGCTCCTCTTGCGACCTCCCCTCGATTACTGTCGGGTTCTACCCCTTTAAGTAGTGCTAAGGCAGTGGTGGATTTGCTAGATTCCATCTTAGGGGATGCCCCCATTCTTGAAGTGGCTACGCATCTCTCAGATGCTCGTATTTAGGAACTCAAAGGGCTCCTTGCGGGGGTGGACTCTGAGTAAGCTCCCACCATATTTGGGACAAGAAAGAGTCTTACTGACGAGATTTTGTGGGAGGTTGCTTGTCTTACCATGGCCCCCAGTAAGAGGCGTTTTTATGAGGACTTTGAAAGAAATCCCCCTAGTCTGGGAACAAAATGCGAGAGTAAACACTGACCTGAACCTGAAAACACTTCGGGTTCAACTAAACCAAAGAGCTGAACAACAGTTACAATTATCTACCATACGAGAGGGCCTTGTTGCTGAGGTGGAACGCCTGTGGAAACTCACCGAAGAGGTGGACCAACAATTGCTCAACCTCTCCAATGAAGTCGAAGAGCTCAAGGCTGGTTCTGATGACTGGACCAAGGCTTATCAGTAGGCTAAGGAGAGGGATTTGCAATGAAAGCGCCAAGTTGAGACTGCCTCTGCTGAGCTCGACGAGGTGACTACCCCCTTGCATCTTTTCTTCACTCGATTTCGAGCCGATTTTCTAGGTGAAGGGACCCCACGGGTCAATGGAGTGGGGGTACGGGGTTGGTCATTTGGTGGAGGCGACTTCGACATCTAACTAGCCCGCAGACGAGGCGATTGGACCAAGTGGCACGGCTCAAAAAAAAGAAGCCCCGATTACCTAACTATCCTGACAAATTCTGGCCTGCGTGCCATTCGAAATGGCAACATGTTGCCAAAATAATTTTCGTTTTATTCTTGCTCTTAAAATTTTTAAGCCATTCTTGGCTCAATTTTGCATGCACTTATTCCGATTCCTTTCTTTCGATCTATCTCGACTCATCATGTTACTTGATTCGCTCGTGCCAAGATTCCTTCAAAAAACATTTCACATGTGGAAAAGAATTTGCTTAAGCATATTAATAACATAACTAGATCAAGATAGACAAAAAAGCAAAAATTCGAAGTGCGATTGGCCTTAGAGGCCATTCTAACTTAGAGTAATTTGGCGTTCCAATGGCAATGTTTCCCATAGGGTAGGGTAATATTTTTTTGAAATAATTTTCTTTTATTGGATCTCTGAGCAAGTTCCCATCTATGTTTTCCAGTAAATAGGCTCTTCCCTTGGTTATCGAATAGATAGAAAAGGGGCCCTCCCAGTTGGGGCTCCATTTCCCAAGTGTTGCGTCTTTCTTTTCCAAAGGGAAAACAGCCTTCCAAACTAGGTCACCAATCTGGAACCTCTTGGCTTTGACTTTTCTACCGTAAGCTTTGGCAACTTGTTTTTTTTGAGCCTCAATGGAATCTAGCACCTGTATTCTAATGTTTTCTACGGCGTCTAGTTCATCTACCATTTTGCAATGGTATTCTTCAACGGTGAGACTATTTTGTTGAGCTATTCGTGCAGATCTCACATTGATTTCCATGGGCAGGACTGCGTCATGGCCATAGGTGAGTCAAAATGGCGTAGTCCCTATGCCGGTGTGCTTGCTCGTTCGATAGGCCCATAATGCTTCAGAGAGCAATAGATGCCATGCTCTGGGATTTTCCTCCACCATTTTTGAAATGATATTCTTTAAAGTCCTATTGGTGGATTCAGCTTGTCCATTCTCTTGTGCGTAATACGGTGTGGAATGGGTGAGTTCGATGCCATATTCTATAGCAAAGGCCTGAATTTCGGATCTCGTGAACATGGTTCCCCTATCTATTACGATAGTCTGTGGGATTCCAAATCTATGCACTAGATGTTCCTTGATGAACCTGACTACCTTTCCCTGATCTGTTTGCTTGAGGGGAACAACCTCCACCTATTTAGTGAAATAGTCGGTTGCGGTGTTAGTATGGGTGTGCTGTTTCGAAGAGGGAGAAAAAATGGCTCCTATTAGGTCGATAGCCCAAGATCGAAACAACCAAGGTTTGACTATCAAATTCATTTCCTCCGTTGGAACCCTCTAAATTGGACCATGTAGCTGATATTTTTCGCAACCCTGGGCCAGTCAATGGCAATCCTGTACCTTTTTTAGCCAAAAATAGCCATATTGTTTGATTAACCATGCCATTTTACAGCCACTTTGGTGGGCTCCACATACTTCTTCGTGGACTTCCATCATGATTTTCATCGCGTTATCCTGTCCGACACACACTATGAGAGAATGTCATCATGACTTCGACGATACAATGAGCTATCACCTAGGACCACATAGTTAGTGGCCTCAACTTGATTTGTCGAACTGGACTGCCATACCAATCATAATTCCTGACTGCGAAGTGACAATTACACCAGCCCCGGATGCTTTGTTCGTTCAAGACCTATCGAATTGAAGAACCCATGGATTCACAAATACTGATAGCATTTCGATTTACTGAACCACTTCGTCATTTATTTCGACACTAGGGTGGTCGATGAGGAAATCAACCAAGGTTTCGCCCTTCACAGCTTTCTGCGGAACAAATAAAAGCTGATACTCCATTAAGTGGATGGCCTAATGGCCTATTCGCCCGCGCACTACTGATCTCGAAAGAATGCATTTGATTACATTGATGCTACTGATCACAAGAACTTTTACTGGCAACCGGTAGTACCGTAGCTTAATACATGCAAAGTATAGAGTTAAACACAGCTTTTTAATCGGATGGTATCTTTGGTCCGTATCACTCAAATGCTTGCTTAAGTAGTATACAACTCGTTTGAGACCTTTCTCATCATCTTGAACCAAGAAGGCCTCAATGGTCTTGTTGGCTACCGAAATGTAAAGCTTAAGTGGTTCTCCTTTTCGTGGTGGCATCATCACAGGAGGGGAAGTCAAAGCTTCCTTGATCCTATCGAATGCCTACCCATGTTCTTCTGACCATTCGAAATCTTGGTCTTTCTTGCAAGGTTCGAAATGAACCTTCTCAAGTAATTGACCTTTCCAAGGAA